>JAOUZG010049283.1:534459-581182 GCA_026289955.1 Argiope argentata
AATTAAAAGGGCTCTTTGAAAAGTTTTGCTAGTGATGTTATTAAATAAAACTAAATAGTTTATAAACAGATTAATAAAAATTCTCGTTAAAAATATATTAAACATATTTATTGCTGATTTAATGGTTAGTGTTTAATGTTTAAAAAAATTAAAGCATCTGGTAGAATTAATAACATTTCTTAAAGAAGAAAAAGAAGGCGAAATCCTAGTGACATTTTTTTAATTGAATCGACAACTCGAACTCCAAGACAGGAAAATTCAAACGTTGTTTCTTGGAAAATAGGAATAATTTAAACTTTTCATAGTTATTTTTTTTAAAAAAAAAATTTCTTTCCTAGGTTTTTGTTGTGATATTTTTACGTAAATTACTTAATTATTCAATTTTTTTATTATTATTATGAGTGGCCATGTATAAAATAGCTTACCTTTGATGTAAAATAATTAAATAAAGAGGAAAAAATAACTTTTTTTTTTTTAGTTTTAAGCTTCTGGTCCAATTAGAGGTAATAATGAATGGTGGTAACCATTAAATCAGTAATCAGTAATGTAAATATATTTTGTGCTTAAAGCTCTTAAACAATGTCTTCTTTTTTGTTGTTTTCCAAATTATTTCAAATATGATTCGTCCATTAAATTTGCATAAATATTTCAATGAAAGAGGCTAATTCTAACTCAGCGCTGAGCGATGAGGTCAACCGCTATTTCCAAGATGATTTCTGTCCTGGAGAAACATATTGTTACAGGCGGGCGATCACCACGAAAGGGCACCGAAGGAGAGGGCGTTGGCGACGGCTGTCAAAGAGCCTGAGGCCAGCCGGATTGGTTTGACTAATAGTCGCTGGATCGTTCACGAAGCTTCGCGTGTTTCTGCACTTTCGCTCGCTCGGCTATATAAGGGACGGGTTGCCACAATCGGGCTGTTAGTTCCTCTCGAAAGATTAGCGACTCGTTGTAGCGAGCTGATTATTTCTCTCGCTTGTTATTAGTGTGTTGTGTTTACGTCTGCTGTTAACGTTGTATAATTGAGCTCGCTGTGATTTACTGTTGCTGTGCTATACGATATCTATTTTGCAGCCTGTATTTATTGTGCGTAAGGCTTGCATTTACGCAGGAAGTGGCTGTTGACTGCTGGATTGTTTTCATCTGAAGTTTTACTTTATCGAGTCATCTTGTAAATAAATTTGTTTGTGCTGTCCTCAAGTAAAGTCCAGTCCGAACCCACTACGCTAACAACGTAACAATATTTAAAGCGCACAGAAATAAAAAGATCTACGGTAGTAAATTTCACGTTACCATGTGGGAACATTATTATTCTTAAGTCATTATTTGTCTTAATCAATTTAAGTCATTAACCAGTTTAAAGCGGTTTATAACAATCACGAGACTTCTCCATCTGCCTCTATTCCTCTCTCTGTATATATGTATATACATAATGATAATTTTTGAGAACTGTCATTTTCAATTTTAACTGACAAACAAAGTTTTGGAGATCTACCTATTTTGAGATGGAGGAGGGAAATCATTTTTCTAAATATCGACGCATACATAATAACTTGAGAATTTTTTTCAAACCGATTTAAACTGGTTAGCGAGAATTCGTAAGATTCAGAGAATAAATAATTGGGAAATCAAGTTGTAACTTTAATTGGTGATAAATCGCCAGATGGGTCAACTTTCTACATTAATTTTTAATAACCTTAAAGCAAAAAATGGATGCCACAAAAGTGATAAATCACCAATTTGTTGCCTATGCATTTCGAGGCTTCAAAGACATCAAACTAAAACAACATTATGTTCTCACATGATAAAAAAAAAGATATTTTTTGAATCTCAAATTCACTTATGTAATAAATATTTCGTAAATTTTTCGTTGAATATAATCAAAAAGCATTTTTTTAAATTATGAATTCAGAAGTATATTAATCTTTGAAGCTGAAATAATATACCTGCCGTATTCAAGTATTTTCTTCTTTGTATTTTATTTCTTTGATCATACTTTAAAAAACGGCTGGAGTGTCTTCTTCAAAAGCTTTTTCGTATGATCTCTAATAAATCTATATACTGTTTGGCAATGAAGTGTTAAACCCACCGAGATTTTGCGCATGCGATAGGATGGGTTTAATTCGAAGAAATAGGGATGAGAGGAAAAATGAGAGGAGATGTTTACATTTAACAATTACGTAGCTCAGTGGGGGAAACCCAAGGTCAAAGGGGGGTGCCAGAAATACGCTCATCGTTCTGCGCCTTAGCCCTTAATGAGATGGAATCGTCGAAATATGGAAGTCTCAGAATTCTATGTGAAATAGTACCCTCATATAGTCTTTGCAAAAAATTGTCAGCTTACAGCAAAACAGAGAATGCTTTGCATGACATTGGCGTACAATAATATTAATATTGATCTTTAACCTTCGGCAGGAATTTGGCATATTTATTGAATCTATCTGTCATCCTTGGCGAGTTATCCGTAGTAAGAGGGTGGTAATATCCGAAAATCGAATTTGTGTCTTAAACACGTTTCTCCGTACTAATGGAAACAAAAATTTGAGACAAAACTGCACTTTTAGTCACAAAATCACCTTACTAAATTCAATATATTTAACTTGTGTAATTTTTGAGTTATCACGTTTGCATGTTTCTGAAAGTTTAGACCAACAGACATTCAATCCCTTGTTGGATTTGATTTAAAAATTTGATATCTGTCCTCACTAAAGGTGTTAAATCTGCGTGTTGACTTTTATCCGTCCAGTTTTCATCATTTTGCGGTTAGCTTGTTAACTTATATTGGAACAGCTATGCTCACAATTTTTTTATGAATTAATTTTGCTCACAATTAATAGAAATCTACAGAGAGTTTTGTTTAAATGTCATTTATCAAATTTTATCCATCTAGCTCTCTTCATTTTTGGGGTTTTTTTTTCACAGACATACAGATATGATGCCAAAAATCTGGTATTCTGATTCCGAGAGATCTGATATGTTAAAATTCGTCAAAATACCGATGTCGAACGTTTTGATGGTTTTAATACTTTCATAATATTTCGTATACAAGACAGTGCATATTCTTCCATCGCCGAAGGCTTTAATAGAATAATTGGGAATTTTTGCTGGGGAGAGATAATAGAGATACAAGGATTCCAACTTCAGAGGTTGCAATGGAGTTAATGTCCACATGTGCCACTTTAAAAGCCAAATGAGTAGAAAGACAAAGAACACTATGCTTCGTTTATACTTGCTAAGATAGTCATGATATATTGAACTAAATATATCATATTATGATCAATGCACCACTTATAAACATTACACCACTATACCAGTTTTCAAACCACTTGCATTGTAAATTTTTTTAATCATGTGAGAACATGATGTTGTTTTCGTTTTGGGTTTTGGAATAATTGAAGGCAACGAATAATTGAAGCTAGAAATCGCGTTAACAATGCATAAAAGCATAAATGGCAATATTCCTAAACAACCTTTTATCTCATATATTTTTTTACTTGCTTTTACCAATATCACATTATTATTATGCATGCTTCTTTGAAAGCAGATAGGTTTTTAAAAAGTTGATGTAGAACTATGGTATCATAGTTGTTTTTAAAATTCAAAATCTTTGCTGGCAAGAAAAATTGAAAATGAAAGTTTAAAAAAATTATATATATATGAGGACTAGAAATCAATAAAGGTCACGTGATTGTTTCCAATCGGTTGAAATCGATCAATGATTTAAATTAATTAAAATAAATAATGACATAAAATATAATAATGTTCTCACCTGATAATTAAAACTTGAGATCGTAGATTTCATTTTTCTTTTTATTTATTTTTCATTTCTCCAAGTACAAAACGAATTGTTGAAATGAGCTCGGTATCGAAAAATAAAGTTGACTGAAAATATTTTTGATTTTTTTTTTTCATAATTTTTGAAAATTAGTCAGAGATTTTTTTATCATTTAATTTTTAATGTAATCTACATACAAATTGTTTTGACCTTGTAAATGTAGAACACAATGAACTAACCAAGGCTGAAAGCATAACACAACCAAGAGTGTATATAATAAGTATTTCAGATTTGTCTTAATCAAATTTCAAGTTTTTAAGGATTCTAACTCAACATCGAAAATGGAAATAAAATTTTAGAAATCGTAACCGTTTCCTAAATTCTTAACGGTTTGAATCCTTTGATAATATTTCCATGTTTATTCTATCCAATTTACTCTACTGAGATATAAAAGGTAATTAGATTTCAGTCCAACGTGTGGCCCCTGAGGCATGAAGCACGATTGATAATAGGTTCAATCGATTAAGAACCGTCTTTAGTTCCCATCATTAACATAAGGGACAACGGAAATAGCAAATGGTCCATTTCCAAAAGGACAATGGTCCTTATGGAAATGGTCTTTTCAATAAAATGTAACAGATGTTATATTTCTTGAATTCAAAAATCAAAATGCAATCATGAGTCGTGCAACAAAAATGACCAAAAAGTCTTTTGAAAACTTTTATTATAAAACTAACAAGTCATACAAAAAATAAATATCACCAACTTATAGAATGGAACTGGGCTGTTAATTCGCAGATGTTACTTTAAAAGTAAAAAAAAAGTGGTTTCATTCGCAGCAAAACCTGTACGTATTACCGTTCATTTAAGGAAATAAAATAGAATAAAGCACATATAAATATTAGATATTCACATGAGAAACTTTGATTGTAATTTTGTTGATACCTGAAATGTAGTATAAGATAATTATCTCTTGACAATCATAGGAAAAAATTGCAATCTCAAATTCAATCAAAATCAATAAAGATCCTATTCCATAAAATGACACATTGTCTTTTTTCATGAAGTATTATATTAACTAATTTGCAGAAGAATTTATTTTTTAAAGTACTTCAAGCCCCATTTTTCAATAAATCAATGATGCGTATATACGTAAAACGCAATACAAGTAGTTCCATGATAAATTTTGCAAAATTAATCATATTAAAAAGAGTAAAATTTCATTTTTATGAGTTAAAAAAATTGCACATTAACAGTAGAATTTTAATTTACGAGCATACACGTCAAATGCATTTAATCTGTTAATTGTGCTGGCAGTGTTAGATAATGTTTACTTTAATATGAAGAGAAAATAAATCGTTTTAATATTTTTACAAAGTGCTTCATGTGAGATTCTTTTGCTAAATTGAGTCTTTTAATTCTGCTCCGGGAACATGAGCACCTGAACATTTTAAGTGAGGAACTTCGCTAATCTTTTCACAAACCGAAGTAAGTTTCCAAGAAGGAAATGTTTTCACATTATACAGAGAGAGGTGCAGAAAAATATGAAAAAGAAACTAGTGAACTGTAGAAACTTAAGAAACAACTGCGAGATATTTTTCCGAGCAAAATTTTCAAGTGCTTAAATTTGGAATTTGGAGGTTCTCATCTATTATGTCTATTACAGAGAAGGGTTTCCTACTGAGCCTTTGTTTTATTATAAACTTCCATTAAAAACACTAAATTAAGAAATTAATCATTTCGGCGATCTAATTGTTTTTAATTAAAAAAAAATTTGATTTTTCACACTGACTTGTAAATAAACGAAATTGGTCCCGCTTAAGGTATCGTTTGCATTCTTAAGTCCCTGTGAACGAGAATAATTCCAAGATTGTTTGACCGTGAATCTGGTAGTATCTAATAAATACAGTTTGTTATTAAGTATGTCCTATAATCAGGGATGCACAACTTTTTCAGGATGAAGTCTGAAATATGAAAATGGATCACGTCGAGGGCCAAAACAGCACGTGAATGTTAAAACATATTATAAACGTGAAAACACGAGTTTCTTCTTCTTTTTTTTTTGTAGCAATATGCATGAATTACAATTATTACTTATTTTACAAATGCACGCATTATGAAATTTAAAAAATGAATGACACAAACATTATAGATATTATTGGAAAACTTTACCTAAAAAAAAGGAATTTCTGCTAAAAGGACTGCAAATTTGAAATAGAATAACAGAGGATAACTTTTTGGTAATTATACAGGGAACACAATTTAAATTTTGAAAAAAAAAATAATAATCAATATTAGCAAAAATTAATGAGATGGCTGGAACTGAATATTTGAAGTTATTGATTTTATAATTGGCTTAAAATTGGTTGTGGAAATATGTAGAACAAAATAAGAAATAGAATAGCAGAAGGGTTCTCTCATCTGCTATTCTATTTCTTACTTTTGATTTGTTTAAATTCATTAGTGAAGAAGTTTGCTCCCAAATGTAAGTGCCGCCAAAGAAAGTTTCACCTGCCCCTACATTTTGCTTTAAGCACAAAAACTCCTCGGGTAAGTCTTTATAAAATTCTAATATGGGTTTTTCTTTATACGAATTTTTTTAATCAGAATTCTGTAAATCAATTAAGGCTAACTGCATACTCTCATCCACTAGGTTTACATCAGCAGAAAAAGGAGAAAAAAATTACTCCATTTATGTTCGGCACTTTTCAAAATCTTAATACTGATAATCAAATGCATTACACAAGGTTTGAATTAAATCCTCGTATTGCATTTTCATGTGTGGAAATTTTTCACGTCCGCGACCTTCTCCTATACGAAAACTCGTATTCACAGGTAGCGTTGAACTAGACATATGGAATTCTGATGATCATTAGGTGTGTTCCGAAAGTGGCGTTACACCGGTAAAAAACTAATAATTAAGATTTTAAAATATATAGAATTTAAATAGCTGTCAAAGGACTAGCCATTCAAAAAGAAACTTTTATATGCTTAAGTATTAGAAGCCAAAACGGCCAAAGAAAAAAGGGGAGAAGGCATAAAAAGTAAAAGTGGAGAAGAAAAGAAGAGCCTGCATAATATTCAACAGCTACAGCATCATTAAAGCATAATTAGTAAATAATAAAATTTACCAAGTATAGGCAATTAAATTTTGAAAACAGAAAAATAAAAGTTTAAAAAAAACGAGCACAGAGAAAAATATAAATAAACAAAAGAAAAAATAAGTAAATAAATGGGAAAATAAACAAATAAATACTGGCTCAGCATTTTTTCACCTTATATTTACTATATACTGTTCACTTTTAGCAGGTTTTGACGAACTAAGATAAATTGTTATTCAATTTGGAAAATCCTATTTTAATTATGATCTAGAAAATCCAAGATATTTTGAGGTTCTAAATTCCATTTATTATTTGATAGAATTTCGGAAATCTTTTGTTGAGATTTAATAAATTTTATCAAATGTTGAAAAATAGAGCAATGGAAAATATAGTAGGGAATGTCATCAAATGAAATTGGGTATATGGGCTAGTGACCAAATTTGTAAATTTATATTGAATTTTGAACAAACTCCATTCAAGGAAGTTTGACTGGCTTGGTCTTTTATTGCCAGTGTTCATAACTCCATTATTTTTGTAAAACATTTATCGGCTACTGGTATGTCCTTTGCTTTTTTTCTACTTTTTATTTTTAATAATTGATTGTTTTTCTTCTATAGTTTTTTTTGTGTTTTTGGTTGTTTCTGTAATTTTTATATACGTTTGTATTTATAATAAATGGTGCTTCTTTTACGCCTTAATTTCGGGGATTTTGTGTTATAATTGAGTTTATATTTAGAAAAATAGTCTAACACTTTACAGAGAACTATAAAGTGTTTGACACTATTTGAAATTTCCGCCTGATGATAAGCCTTGAGAAAGTTATCAGTCCAGATTCTTATTTTATTTTTTCTTTCGATTAACTTCGTATTTTTCTACTTTCGTTATATATATATATATATATTATATATTCTTCAACTATTTAAAAAGCATTAAAAAAACATGCTGCCAAAGAATTGTACGAAATAATAAACCAATACTTGTAAATGCAGGTCAAGCTTTTAAAAACGCACCTGCTTTTAAAGAAGCATACATAATAATAATGCAATTCTGGTAAAAGTAAGTAAAAAAGAAACATTGTTATTATTCTTACTACAATCAAAAAATTATATTCCAAAAATTCCTTTTTTATTTAAAAATATTTAGTTAAAGCATAAAAAAACATATATAAACATATAAACATGTTGATGAATATTTCCATTTAATCTTTATTCATTGCCTACGCGATTTCGAGCTTCAATTATTCGGTGCCTTCAATTAATGTAAGTCCCTTAATAAAAAATCATGTTCTCACATGATAATAATTATTTTACTGAAAGAATTAATTGCTAGTTTTGCGGAAGTAAAAAGGCCTTGAGAGAAAGCAGGAAATGTAGTTCATTCGCTGTTCAGACGTGGTTTTTTTAAATTCTAAAAAAATTTCAATTTTACAAAAATTTCATTTACAAAACATGCAAAAAATTATGGACAAAAAAATTCTATATTATTTGAAATTATAGTTATTATTCTTACTACAATCAAAAAATTATATTCCAAAAATTCCTTTTTTATTTAAAAATATTTAGTTAAAGCATGAAGATAAGCATAGTCCTATTTCTGAAAAAAAAAATTAATTTAACTTTTTATAATCATAAATTAAAAATAAAACATAATTTTGATATTTACTTATAAGATATTCTACTAGGCACAAAACCTATTTGGTTGCAGTTTATATAAGTTGTGTATTTTTCAAATTATTTATCGTTTATATTGTATTAAATGTACATTTTTTTTTTTTTGTTTTTCTTTTATTCAAAAACTGCATTGCGTAAATTTTCAAGAGCTTTTCTTAAACTTAAAGAAATGTTGGGCCAAAAAGTTAACAAAAGTTCTTTTTCTTATTCTAAATGTGTTATCTAAAAAGCATTAGCTTTATTGGAAAATGTCCAGAATTTAAAAATGAAAGAACAGTTTATTTCACTTTTCAAGAAAAACTATTTATAAGCTTACCAATTCTGAAAATAGAAAAAGTTAATTAAAATCCAAAAATGGTATCTGGTAAAAAAATTCTTAATTAAGTTACATCAGTATAATTTCGATCCTGGAAATAAAACAATTTCACATCATTCGGGCCTTTTTTACAAAGGTGCATATTTTTTATTTATATTTTCCTGTTACAGATCAGAATCAATGTTACTTTTTGAACAGGAAGAAGACATTTAATTTTTAGAAGCAGATTTTATATATAAAGAGATCGAGCAAAAATAAAATGAAAAAATTCATTCCCCCTAGTTATTTTAAATTACCAAGTTTTTTAATTACTTAATTTTTCAAGAAACAAAAAAATTAATTTGGAAAGTTCCCAATAAATACAGTTTTTATAGAATTTTATCCTAACTTTTAAAGTTTCATGAAGAAGTTTTTGAAAAAATATTCTGTGAACTGAATAATTTCTGTAATATGTGTTTTTGGACTTTTATAATTTTTTGTTGAATCTGTATTAGATGCAATAACAAGTTTGCATTTAGATTTAAACAATAACATATTTACATTTTAACATTATACATTAAGGATAAGTAAATCAGTTTCAAGAATAATAGCTTTCTCTATTAAAATAATTCACTAATAATAGATAAGTAATTCTGAGTGAATTATTTTGAAAATAAAAAATATATTTATTAAATATATTAAGTAAGTAAAATAGTCCAGAACGCTCTAAAATCTGATAATTTTTTTTATTCCAGCAGTTAAATTAGGTACCAAATTCCACTAATCAAGTTTGATTTTTTCTATTAAAATGTGCACGAACACAGATAGACAGACTTTATGTAAAAAGATTTCGCCCAAAATTGACAAAAATCTACTACTTTGGTTTAAAGTCAACATACCGAATTTCACGTTACGATTTCAAACTATCGTGTTAAAAGATCAACTAACACTTTTTTTCAACTCCTAATGTTAGTTCCCTCTCTAACCCTATATATATCTTGTTCACATTTCAATCGTTAATAAAATACTTTTTATTCATCCAATCAAGTTCAAGCACATTTTTTTAAAACTTGTAGCTGATAACACTCTATGTTAATATAGTTTTTTCAAATATTAATTCATTCATTCAATTTAATTATTTTATATTTTTAAATAGAGTTTTGGCAGTTTGTAATAAAATTCGATCGGTAAAATGCGATGATTTCGGTATTTTTCACCTGAAGGTGAAGAATGCGAGCCCAATTCTTGCAAAAATCTATAATTTTTTTAATCAATTATTTACATTAATTGTAATTATTTAATAAAAAATAACTAAAATAAAGTTTTTCTTTGTTTACATAAGTAGAAATTGACTTTTTTTTAAAAAATTCATGACTTGTTAAGTTTCAAGTTGTCTGTAACATAGAATTTTCGAAATAAAATTTAGATTTCTTTATTGTATTTAAATGATTTGTGAGCAAAATATTTCTGCAGACTTTATTCTAGATAAATGTTACAGCGTATTTTTTAATGGAATGAAATCTGACAAAAAAGAATGCAAACAAAACAAGTATTCTCATCTAGTGTTCTTGATTGATTCGTATCTTAAAGACATAACAAAATAATTACAGGTACCTAAAATGTCCAAGCTTTTAATAAAAAATAATTTTGAATAAATGGTTATACCTTCAACAAATTTCAATGAAAAAAATATCATAAGGATACTATGCTAGTTCAATATACTAATGACGTTTTGAAATACAATCAGAACAATTTTTTTATTTCTATGTAATTTTTACATACAATTTTTATTTGCATACAAATTTTATGTACAATTTATTTATTATAATATTTTATAATTTATATATAATGTTTAAAAATATTTTTTTAACATTTTATTTTTAGTTATTTATTTTTATTAATTAACGAATTATTCTTAGTAATAAAATAAAACACGCTTTACAAATATTACCTTTCGTTCTTAAATTAGATATGTGCGCTGTTTGTACTAGACGAGGTCAATCTGTGAAACTAACTATCTTAGACTGAAATTAGTTATTTTGAAACTGAGGACGGTTCTCATGGAAACAGGCCACTACTCTTCAAAAGATTAATGATTCTTAAACAAGCAACGAAAGGATAAAGAAAATATATCCGTATATTTTAAATCGGATACAATAAGCCTTATTTGACAAGTTAGCATAAATCATTCACTAAGTGTGCAGTTATATTCACTACAATATTTTTTAACTACGAAACATACTTAAACACTATCTGATGTTTATTTCCTTTTTCATGTAACCTCAAAGACCAAACCATACTATCAATCTCCACTAACGGAGGGCGTCTCCCTAGAATTGTTGTGGTTTAAAGTTTAGTTTAGGGACATTAACGTTCCGTTTTAAAAGCAATACAATTGCTAAATAGAGATGGACCTCATAATTTTGAACCACGGTCAGATGATGAGGACGACACTTGAGCTGGCACTCCACTCCACATTTCCACACCACATCAGTTGCAGGATGTTTAGCCCCGACGGAATTAACGGGCAACAGATCCGTTTACACGACGAGTCGTTGATGGAATCGGGTTTCGAAATCGAAACCCTCCTATTCCGAAGCCAAGATCTTACCATTATCCCACCACAGCTCCTATGAATTGCTGTGGAGTCTCATGATTGAAGATCTTCAGTCGAGAGCTCAAGACGTCTTTCTTGTGGATGTCTTCCCCAGCTTTAATGAAAAATCATGTTTAACATACCAACAATATCAATATATATCCTCTGTTAAGCGGCGTTCCTTCGACCCGTCGAATCTTCAGATGAGTCACGCGTTCCTCCGTTTTACCCCTCTTGCGGTTTCTTGGGGTGCTTTGATGTCTGTGGACGCTTCCAAAGTTTTCTTGGAAACTGTCAATAAAGTGTCCAGGCATCAAATGACTCCATGAAACAGCAAGAGGGGTAAAACGAGGGAACGCGTGGCTCGTCTGAAGATTCGCAGGTCGTGGGAACTAAACTTTATCTGTATGACTATTGGAAATCTCCCTCCTGTAGAAATGCGGGCCAGTTTCCCCTGAATGTCTTCCCGACATCAGACACAGCTAAGTATACTGATGCTACAAAATATCTGCTTCAAGTGACTTATGCTTATATATTCCAAGAGGCTTTTATCAAAAATACTGTCGGGAACCTAATTTATCCTGTCTTTTGACTAGTTACGCTAGGCCAAGTGGAATTAGTCGCTACTGTATTAGTACATGATATTGTCTGATGTCTTCAGGTTGTTTGATATTATTAAAGCTGAAAAATATCGTGAAACTCTCATAATAATATTGTGGAGTATTTTATGCTAACATACAATAAATATATAAAGACTTTCATATTTAATGAAAATCGCATTTTTTCTTCTAGCTTATTAATTGATTCATTTAATCTAATACCATTTAACTCTTTCTAATCTGTTAGCATTATCGAAGTAATCTACTTTTAATAAGCAATATATGCTATCATAAACATCCTTATTACACTTACATATTCCTAGATAGCAACATGAGCTGAAAACGAACGAGCCACGAATAAATAAATAATTTTAATTGACTGATTAATTTAAACCTTCAATTTTTCTATATCTTTTATCTAACAAATAATAATTTTTACCAGAGAGGTTCGTATTTAAGTTTTGATTTCAACCAGAGATATTACAATTTGTTTGAACAACTTATATAAAAAGAATTTTAACTTATTTTTATAGGATATTTAATATTTTAAAATGATTTCAGGTCTTGGAGTTCTAAACGTAATTAAGATAATGTCAATAATATGAGGCTTTGCTGTTTCCCTAGCTGGATTTTTTTTCACTGTTTCACTTTCTCGTATACAAAGTACAGAAAAATTATAGTAATTGTTAAAAAAAAATTCAAAATCCAGATTTTGATAAATCATCACGTTTTACATCTCTTTTTTTCACACCCCATCTTTATTTACACGCCAGTTAATTATACACCTTTATTAGAGATTACATTCTCTGGTATTGCATCTTTATTTACACTCAAGCTGTTTTTACTTTATTAGAGAGTATGTTCTCTGGTGTTGCATCTTTATTTATATTCCAACTGGTTTTACATCTTTATTAGAGAGTATGCTCTCTTGTTTTACATCTTTACTTACACCCCAGTTAATTATACATCTTTATTAGAGAGCCTGTTATCTGGTGTTGCATCTTTATTTACACTCCAACTGTTTTTACATCGTTATTAGAAGTATGTTTTCTGGTATTACATCTTTATTTATACTCCAACTGGTTTTACATCTTTATTAGAGAGTATACTCTCTTGTTTTACATCTTTATTTACATTCCAGCTGGTTTTATATTTTTATTAGAGAGTATGTTCTCTGTTTTTATATCTTTAATAGAGAGCATTCTCTCTGGTATTACATCTTTATTAGAGAATTCGCAAGAAAATATTGTAGAGACCACTACCGCTATTTTTTTTACCAATTTTCCCCAAAGCATTAAAGCCTATACGAATATCTTAGAAGCAATTTTAGTGTTGTTGTCTTATTGTTAAATGTTGGAAAGAGACTATCGATTTCTCTGGAAACAATACACAATTTCTGCAGAAAAACCTTTAACTTGAATTGATAAAAAATAAGAATAAAAACCGAGAAGACGCTGAAGGGGTCTAATGAACCGAGAGAAAGTCGTCGTGTCGTCAGCTACTTTAAGGTGGTTTTTAGCCTCGATTGTCTTTCTGCGCATTCCGCTGGTGCCCCGAAATAAAGCGCAGCTCCCTGCGTCCATGTTTATTTATACATCCTTCCAAATAGATAAATAAAAACAAAGCTCTATTTCAGGTGTGCATTGCCTCACCCTTTTATTTTAGAAAGCGCGGCAAATAAAAAGAAGATTGCATACTTTTCATCTTGCGGCTCGCGAGGAAGGTCGTCTCTGAAACAGTAGAAAGAAAAAAGGAATAGGGTTTATGTGGGAGTTCCTCGGGTTCCCTCGCTTTGAATTTAAGAATTCCTTCTTACAGAATTCCTCCTTTACTATTTCTATTCTTTTTTTAATTGCAAAGAAAGGTGTTATAATCGAATTGAATCGAATTCAATGAATGAATATCTTCCCATCTTGGCATTATCATGTTTATAAACTAGATATATTTGTAAATTGTTCGATGTAAAAATCCTTCAAATCGGTTTGCAGAGTGTATGGTCAAAATTAAAGCAAAAAATTTATCTCGATGTTATTTCTTGGGTAGTCGGTTCTATAAAAAAGTTTTACAACATTTTATATATAATATGAATTACATATTTTAATTAAATTATAACCTTTTTCTTCTCCAATACCAAAGAGCATACTATTTTAATTAATATTCAACATTTCTTCATTGCAAATCGGATAGCGTAAAAATATTTCAAATCGATCTTCAGGCTTATCGTCTTAATTAGAACTGCAAAATTTGACGCGAAGTTATATCTTGGGTAGTTGATGCCTCTAATAACTTTTAAAATTTCTAAATAAAATTTAAATTTAAAAAAATTATGTAAAATATAACTTATGCATTATTTTTATTAGTACATTTATTTTGAGCTTCATTCTCTAGGCAGTATTATAAGCTAAATGTATGCCGAATTTCTGACTCACATTTTTAATGATATTTTTATAATAGAGCTTGAAAACTTTTTGGAAAAACCGTGTTTCATGAAAAATGAATTTAAAGATATAAAAAAAGAAATCTCTAGAACTTCTTTTATTTGTAAGGGACCGTGGTGGCCTGGTGTCAAGGTCACGGCTCTTAAGCCGTAAGGTCTCAGGTTCGATACCCGATTCTACAAAAGAACTTTCATGTAAGGGGGTCTGTTGCCCGTTAAATCCGTCAGATCCAAACACCTTCCCGCTGGTATGAGATGATGTGGAGAAGGGTGGGCTGCCAGTTCAGGTGTCGTCCTCGTCACCTGAGTTCAAAATTACAAGGTCCATCCCACCTCGTCACCTGAGTTCAAAATTACAAGGTCCATCCCAAAATAGTCCTAGTGTTGCTTTACAATGGGACGTTAATATAACTAAATCAACTAAACTCTATTTTTAAAATGTTCCTTTTTAAGGATTTTTTTTCCTTTTAAAACTTTGATTTTCCCCCCTTTGTCATTTTCTTAATTTTAATGATTACTTCTTCTGTTGCACTGGTTCTGGATATTTTCAATATTTCTTCTGTTATTTGACTTGAAAATCTATGTTAACTAATCTAAAGATTCTTTTATGATATATATTCACATCATCATCATTTGTAAACGAATTTAATTAATGAATTTAATTAACGAATTTAATTTCCGAAGAATAAGATGATATTTGATTTTATCAATTATTATTCTAGTGCGTGGCTTATGCAAATAAATAAAGGTTCAAAATTAGATTTAAAAAAATATCAAAAATTAATATCCAGATAACTGAACACTCCAAAGTATCCGGCTCTAGCAACTACTTAGTTTGCATAATTAATAAGTGACATTATGTGAATTCAACCCTTGCAAAAGAGTTTAAACAAAGTAAAAGGTATTAGCCCTAAATTATCGCGGTTACAATTATGAAAAAAATTACTTTTAGAACGTAAGAAGTAACATGTCTTTCCCGTTTAGGCAATTTTATATGAATTAAAAACCATTACTTTTGTTCTTTCTTATAATACTGTTTACTAGTTTTTATAAAGCAAATTTGTGAATAAAATTGATATAAATTGGTTGGTCAATTTTTAAAAAAGAAATTCAAATCTTTACGCATTTTGGCTCCTTAATCCTGTTGCTATTTTCTCAGCTTTGAAAATTAGAGCTCATATGAAATGTATATTTCGACTCTTACCTAATAGAGTCGAGAGAAGTAAAATGCCTTTCCCGTTTAGTCAATTTTATATGAATTACTTGAATTAAAAACCATTAATTTTGTTTTACTTATAATACTGTTTACTAGTTTTTATAAAGCATTTTTGTGAATAAAATTGATAAAAATCGTTTGGTCAGTTTTTAAAAAGAAATTCAAAACTTTACGCATTTGGAGCCAATATGCGTAATTCTACTGGTATTTTCCCAGCATTGAATATTAGAGCTTCATAAATCAGAGCTCATATGAAATGCTTATTTCGACTCTTACCTAAGAGACTGCTGGTTGCTACCTACTGGGAGGCAAGTTTATTTACGGCGTATTATAAAATGCTTTTAAGGAAATGGGGAATCTCTGTAATTTACAGCTTGCAGTGGATGCCATCTGATTTATTTTCCCGCTCCTCTGGCAGATGTCCATTCCTCACAGAGAAATATCGCCTCCCACAATTTGCATAGAAATCGACTTTTTAACGAAAAGTTGGCCCCTTGCTCTTTCTTTCCAAAATCCCTTTTTAAGAGACGATTAATTTTAAAAGCACTCCTTAGTAATTAGTCTGAAATGGAACATGTACTTCAAAGTAAACAGAAAGATAAAAAGTTATTGTTTGGAAAAGAAGAATTTTAAAATATTGTTAATTTCTGAAACTCGATCAATTTTCTTAAAAGCAATCTTCAGGATATGAATATATTTTTACCTTTGAATGGTTTCTGTAGGTAAACTAAAAATTCAACAATGCGACGAAACTAGAAGCATTCTATGCATGATTCCCTGCTATACTCGTTTTGTACTTCAAAATGTAATGAATAAAACTCGAGTTGGTTGCTCTTCTTTGCCATGATCAAATCTTTGATATAGATCAACATAATGTTCGTATCGAAATTATTTTCCAAATGCCATTTGTTTAGGTCATTAGGCTTTTGAAACATGGCTTTCTTATATTTTAAGACCATTATATTAGGTTGGAGGGAAAAATCTATTATTATTTTACGGCCATCTACCGATAAAATAATGGATTTCTTTTTCCAATATTTTCAAAAATTCCATTTGGAAAGAAAATTATGGAAAATAATGGAAAGCAATCCATTATTTTCTCGGTAGATGACTGTAAAGTAATAATGGATTTCTTTTTCCCCCACCTAATGTAATCAACCATTTGTCATATTTGGGCTCAAAATTGAAAGAAGTTTATATTAGCAATGATACAATCTATATACATTGTTTCATCCATCTTAGGATTTGAATTTTGAAATAAATCTTTCTTACATAAATAATGATGTATGAAAAGAAAAACTTCTCATTCATAAATTTCGCACAATTGCTGATGTTTCTATGCAATTTCTTTCTCTTTTTCTCTCTCTCTCTCTTCTTTTATAAAAATTTACAATATTTTCTCTCGGTGTATTTCGTGTTTATTAAACTAAAAAATAAATTGCGCTTCATTTTTTCAAAGAATATTTTATTGGTTATGAATTTGATAAAATTCGATTAACTCACATAAACTTTAATTGAACATAATAGATGATTGAAATGATACCTCATAAGAACTAATAAATTTCCTATTTTATAATACTTATTGGCAATTCGATCTATTAAAACTTTGGATTGAACTAAACTATTGGAATAAATATGTTAAGAAAAATTGTAGAATTTTACCTACTTCCAGATGTTTACTGTTTACGAATTGTAATTTTTCAAATTTGGAAAAGAATAAAT
The DNA here is from genome assembly GCA_026289955.1 of Argiope argentata. Lineage (NCBI taxonomy): Eukaryota > Metazoa > Arthropoda > Arachnida > Araneae > Araneidae > Argiope > Argiope argentata. The sequence goes on from JAOUZG010049283.1 coordinate 551,871, forward strand.
TAGATACATGCTTGAGGAAAACAAAATGAATTTCTGAAATAATAAAAATTATTGATAACCCATTAAATAAAGTATCAAATTTCTACTTCAAAATTATCAAGTTACTATTTCAAAATTATCAAATTATTATTTCAAAATTATCAAAATCATAAAAGAACAATTTACCTCTTCTTTAATCTGACTTCGAAAAGTTTCCTTTCTTACTTTTAAGGCTCACTGGAAAATTGCAGTTTTAGGCGCATATGAAGCAAATTTGTCTAAAAATCAAATAATATGCTGTCCTCTCAAAATCAAACAAATTAGTATTTCATACATATTTGTACGAATAAAAGTTTATTAGAATATTTTATATGCATATGCATTTGCTCAGTTTCGCTCATTGTATTTTCGAATACTCACAAGTCTAGCATCGGTATTCTAGAAATATTATTAGAATATTTACAACAACAAACAATCAAGTAATAATTGAATTTTACACTTAAATTTTCATGTAAGTGTAAAATAAGAAAAGATAGTAACTATCAGCAGAAATCTTGATCATTACACTGATTGATTATTGATCAATTATGTCATAGTTCGAATGTAGCTTTGTTGACAAAACTTTTCAAAAGTGTTATCGAGTTTCGAGTTTCATTTAAAATAATGAAGTTTTCTTCCGCAAAATGGTTTTGAAAATCATGTATCTCGAACTTTCTTTTTAAAAAAACCCATCTGCCAAGTTTTGTAGCAGTTATTTTTCAAAAGAATACATTGGAATATCTGACTTCAAATCATAAGGTAGCAAAAGAAAAAAAATGAAAAAGACGCAAAACTTGCGATATTTTACAATTGAATGCAAGCAAAAAATAGAATACAAATATATTAAGTATATTCCATTTGCTGTATATATGTTCCTTTAAATTTATGTATGTTCCAAAATATATAACACAATAATCCAAAAACTATTAGATGTATACAAAATTCACTTTCATCAATATTAAAATATCGTTTGTTAATTCGAAATTAATTTACAGTTAAAAATCACATACCAAGTGGTATCACGTGAATGCTTATAGCGGGAAAATTAATGCATTGCAAAATATAAATTTAAGTAATATTTAAGAATAAATTTAAGTTTAAAAAAATGTTTTAATAATTATAATAATAAGATTTACAAGATCGCAAAAAAGCAGAGTAAAATTATTTAAACCGACTTTTTGAAACATTTCCCAAACAAGTCATGATTGAACACATGTTTTGTTCAAATACTCCTCAAATATGCATGCAATCTATTGTTCCCAAAAGTAATAAGTTTTAATTGCAAAACTGTATACATATTTTTTTCTCAAATCAATTGTTAATTCAATAATGACGACAGCGGATCAATATATAAAAGTTGAATGAATGAATCGTGACTTCCTTCGCAAGTAAGAAGAATAAAGCAATAAATAATTCATTTAAAGCAAAAATATAAAACACAAGAATAGAGACTGGAATTTTAAATATAATTTTAATAAGGCATTATGTTCTAAATAAATTAGAATTCTAGTACTTTTGAAATAGATGGCAGTAAATCTTTCATTCAGTAATAACTGATATATTAATATAGTAACTTCTCTTCCATGAATAGCATCCACTAGTATCTTTTATATTATTTAGTAAGTTTTGAAATGTTTAGTATTTATTCCAATATTCGTTCGGAATTAGTTAAAAATTTGTATTGCCATCTTATATATACTAGTTTTTGACAACGTTTTACAGTATATCAACTCGAAATGGAATAAGTAGAACTTTTGGTCTCACTCTTCAAGAAATATTCAAATTAAAAAGACTGAACGAATTTTTCAAGAAAAGATTACAGCATTATCTTTTCATGAATGTTACTTGCAAGAATGCTGATAATATTTATTTATATGTGTTTTCAACGTATATCTAATAAGATTGCGAATTCGTCAGAGAAAAATCTGGATTTCCGAAAAATGTGCCTATGCTGGTCAATATTTTTTATTTAAAAAATGAATGTTTTTCTGATATGACTAACATTTAATCAAATTTTGAGAAATATTTAAAGGAACAAATATTATTAAAAAGCAACCACCAATCATCCTTAAATAGTAAATTGGGAACTATAAATTTTTGCTCTAACTTCTTTAATCACACATTTTTTAAATACTTTTGACAAAATGTTTAATTCCTGATATTTATCTTTCAATAATGTTAGTTTTTCTACTGTACTTTTCTTATCTTATTCCTTACTGACTAGAAAAATCAATGTAAAATAAATAATTACATATTTATCCCTAATAATGAAATAAAACGAAATAAAGTACTAAAAATTTATCCTTCCATTCATGAATGAATCTTTCAAAAATATGAATTTTTCTTCTATACTTTCCATATCTTATTTCTTACTGACAAAAATAAAGCAGTGTAAAATAAAGAATTAAACGAATTAATATTGTATCCCGAATAATTAAATAAAACAAACATCCCTGATATTTAAATAAAACAAAATAAAGAATTAAAAATTTATCCTTCCATTCATATAAAATAGTGAAAGCTTGCTTAAATGGGGAAAAAAAGATATTTTCTGCAAATCTGTAATTTGAAAACATGCTTTTGGGTTTAAAAATGGTAGTATTTACTTAAGAAAATATTTTCGTATACGACAAAATATCCTACATATTACAACAAGCGAGCATATCTTAAAGTAATGCTCTTCAAAAGTAATTCAAAGAAAACTTGGTAAAATTAATATCTCATTTACAAAATTAAAATTTAGTAAATTATATACAAAACTGCATAAAGTTTGTATAAAGTTCTCAAGAGAAAATATCCAAATAACTAATTTTCATACGATATTTGAAATCAGATTCTATTAGTTTAAGAGACATTAGCATAGGGTTTTTTATTATTTTAAGGCCTGGGCATGTGTATAATCAGAAAAATTTCACAATGCAGACGCTTGGGTTTTGTCTTCCACTGCTTTTAGCTAATGTGTATCTGCTACATAAATATTTCTATACAATGGCATACTATTTATGCTCGCTTTTGAAAGAAATTGAATAAAAATGGCTGATTTAGTTACAATAATATCCCGTTTCAAAGTGATACTAAGGCTATTTTAGGACTTCTCTTATAATTTTGAACAGCCGTCAGATGAAACACGACACCTGAGCAAATACCCCCTTCCCTTCAATCTTCAGCACTGCAACATCAGGACAGATTTAATGTACATCACACCTAATTACACGACAGTTCTTCTGTCGAATCGGGTAGCAACTGTCCAGTCTCGAAGCCGAGTCTTTACTATAACACCCCAGCGGTCTCTCAAAAATGAATGGAATAATTAAATTCGTTTCAAAACCATTGACAACTAAAATCCTACCTAAATTTTTCTCTGTAAAATTCCTCTCATGATGTAGTACTTCTTATAGGGAATGCGGATTGGGCTAGGACCGAACTTGCAACGTTCTGGTTAGTAGCCGAGTAACATAGCCACTAGATAAAAGTGACACTCATTGCCGGTGGATGATATCTGGCTTTGGAAGCTTTCACCATATACTCTCCTACCAGTGAGTCGGTGGTGAGAAGAACGATACATTTTGCGCCAAGCGTATGGCGAGCGTGTGTGAAATGGTGGTGATGATATTAGCCGTTGCTTCTAATGCGCCTGATGACATTTTGCTGCCGGCAAAAGGCGGCACACAAACTGTACGAAGTTGCTTTCTTCAAAGTCGCGGGTCATCATTAGGCAGAAGCGGATACCCTAGAACCGAACTTTCAACGTTCTTTTTGTAGCCGAGTAACATACCCACAATACAAAAGTAATTGCTTTTGTATAATGGTTATGTTACTCGTCTACAAATCAGAACTTTGCAGGTTCAGTCCTAGGCCAATCCACATTCCCCATAATGGTGACCCAGACGTGATAGGAACATGCAACCTTCTGATGTGAGGGCAATTCTAACTATTCACCCACAATAATGACTCGCGACCTAGAATAAGCAACCTTCGTACAGATGTTGTGGCGTCCTCTACCGACAGCAAAAGTAATGAGGCGCATTTAATACAACATCGTTTGTCTCACCACCGACTCACTGATAGAAGAGTACATGGTACTTCATAAGGCAGATAACATCTACAGTACACAAGTAATTAGTTTTATATAAGGATTACGTTACTCGGCTACAAACCAAAAAGTTGCAAATTCGGTCCATTCACCATAATGCGAATGTTCTATGTCAGTCGTCTGATGTTGTTTGGAATGCTTGCTCATGTTTTTCGTCTCTCCTCCAGGACTGGTTCTCCAGACAGCAGATGATCCTGCTGGTTCTTTTCATCAACATCAGCCTGGCCATCATGTTCTACAAACTGCTCTCGTAGGCCGGAAGGCAACACATTTCACTTCACCGATCAAACATCCTCGCCGCCGACTGGCCGCTTCTGGAGTCGGTCCGGAGGGTGCCCGACAGAGAGGGATTGCAGCTGTGGACCAGCCCTGTCTTTTACTCGAAGCGGGCTCTCGTGATAAATAACCAAATTTTAGTCTCACACAGCGTGGTGGAAATGGTATGACCCGTGGTTATATATACACACATATACATATATAAATATATATATATAATATATTGTTAACTGTCATTGCACAGGTCACGTATTTTCTACGCACTGGCGAGAAATTTTATTTGTATGTGCAATTTTTTTCCCCTTTCTTCTTACTTAGGTGTGCACCGAAGAAACAAACAAAAAAAACTGTTAACTTCTTCCTTTGTCTGTTCGTGTCAAAAGTTTGGTTTGATGTTTACTTTGAATCAAAACAGTACTTACCTGCGCTATGTGAGTATCGCGAACATTCGGTGCACACAATTGCCAAGATGTTCTCTTCCTAGGTTTCGTCCGCACCGTTGAAGCAAAAGTGGACACGTTCTATTTCATCTACACTTTTATACATTATGTATTTGATATTTCACTTTTAAAGCACCACAAAAAAAAAACGCATATTTTTACGATTTTTATTATTAGTTCATTGTTTGTGGTTCGAGCCTTATAAATGGTATTGGATGCAGTCCAGATAAAACGGTTAATTATTTACCACGAAAAGAAATAAGATATATAAATGACAATACTTTTAAAAATTTATAATTCGTCTTTTTTAAATTATTTTGATTCAAAAATTATAACAAAAATGTATTTAAACACATGTTTGATTTTCAAAAACCGTGTATTATATATATAAAAAATCTAAACCAGTGGATATTGTTGAATTTCTGAAAAGGAAAAAAGATTCTGAAAAAAGAAATTTAGGTTACGCCATCCTTTAAAATGAAGTCAATATTGAGTGTTCGAAATCTTTGAATTCAAAAATAATTGCCATACTGAACATATTTAAAATTTTTAATATTTTAACATTTCATATAGAACAATTCAAAATACTTCTTACGGGATATTTTTTTAAAAAAAGAGCGTTAGCAAAACCTTTTTACTATCGCATTCCTTTCTAAAATAAATATAATTATTTATTTTGCTCTTATATAAGCTGAAATGAAATCAATATTGTGGAAGAATTATAATTGTGTATCTAGCATGAGAAAAGTAATGTAAAATAAGAATCGTCTTATTCAAATTATCTTAAACATGTTACTAAAAGTATCTTGCTATATTTTCTATTGTAAACTAAGTATTATCACAGCCATTCAATGGAAAAACAAATGATGTCACCGAATCCTGATGAAACAAAATCGTTTGCTTAATGAAATGAGTGATTCTAATTTTATATTACTTATCGTTTGCAGATATACATTCCACTAATACTAGCAATTTTTTACTTTAAGTGGCATCTTAAATATGTTTTTTCCCCCTTAAAAGTTGGGAGAAGCAACCATCGCATGTATTTAATTCAAAATCATTTGAATGAAGGTTCGAACCTCATCATTGAGTTGTTCATAATTAGCATTTCATCAACCAATTTTTAGATGTGGTGTGCTTTTTCAATTTACTATCCGCCCATAGTAAGCTTGAATATTTACACCATTTTTCCTCGCCGCCAGGCTTGTTCTCTAAGCCTGAAATTGCCTTTAGCCTTTAGTAGTCGAGAGAGTGTATATACGACATGTATATATACGTTATATAAATATATAACACATGTTTTTTAAAAAACAAATTGAGATTTTTAACTTTTAGTTCCTCTGTTGGAACAATTGAAGAGTTACTAAGTCGTTATTTATTCGTTTGGCCGCATGCGAAGGAAAGGAGGGTGACGAATCTCAATATGAAATCCCAGGAATCAGTTCGCACGGATTTTTTTTCCTCGTCCGTCCAAAATTTTAGATGTACTCTCCACTTTATTCCTTCACGCCTGCCACACTCTTCGAAAATATTTATCGGATGAAGAAAAATAAAAAGCTATTAAAGAGTCTAAAACAAACGATTCTTCCGAACGATTGATATGATGCCTCAATCACTTAAAATAATCTAATAAAGTATATAACGCATCGATTTAAAAAAATCTAAAATTATATTTCATTCATAATTTAAAAGAACAGCGAATAAAACAATTTGCAGTAGTACTAATAAATAAAAATAAAATATAATTCATTTTCTGACACTTTTATTTTTCCCAAAAAGAAATGAAAAACAAAGAATTCATAAAAGCAAATTAAATAACTAATAAGTGGTAGATATATTTTTCAAAATTATATACTTAATAGTAAACAAAAAAATGTCTTTATTTCAATGGCAATTTCCTCATTAAAATTTTGAAATATATATATCAATTAATATCAAAAAATGTTAAAAGAAATATTTTAATAAACATGAATTGAAATGTAGACTATCATATATTGACAATTATTACTAATAAACTGAAAATGCATGCAATATCATATCTGCTTAGTAAATAAAACGCATAAAAAATCAACCCGGCCTTTTACACATTATAGTACAAAAAGTTATTAATCGGTTTCTCTTTATTAGATTTTTTTTGTCTATAAATATCGCACTAAATATTTTGATTTCATCTTGTTCGTTACAATTGTATTTAAGTTCTGAAAATCAGGCTTACACTAGCATTTTAAAGTCTACATTTTTAAAAACTATATTTATTTTTAAATGCATATGTTTTTGTAAATCTTGTTATATTTTGCTATGAAAAACGATTTCTAACACATTTAAGAAGTGAATTAACTAGCTATGAAAGCAAACGATATTATTACAAACATATTTTAACTTTTTCAATCGAAGCTGCAAGCAGTTAAACTCAAATCGTCTGAGTGTGAAAATAAAATGCTTTTTATTTCCTGTCCAGAGTCCAAAATACAGGGAACAAAATCTTAATTGGACAAATTTCATAGCGAAAACACTTTGTATCTTTAATTGTAAACTTTGAATCTCATCGAATCGCGTTTTGCACAGATAACATATTTTAACTTGGCGATTGAAACTCACCAATTAGATGATCGACTTTTACAAAATAAAGCACCCAAATTATATTCTAAACTAAACTGTTGGGAGATAATGGCAAAGAAATCGTTCCGAGGAGCGATGGGAGATTAAAAGAATGTTTCTGGTGGAATTCGGAGAGCGTCTAAAACAGTCGAATGACCTCGAAGCTCAGCCTTCACAGAAACACTCACCCAGACTTTGGCAAATACGCCAGTTCCGCATCTTACGAAAATAGAACAGTGAGTTCTTTTTAGCCGATTCAGCGCATCTTTGCCTGCTACCGGTTCTTTCTTTTTTATTTATATTTTTCATTGCACGCCAAACGATAATTTTAATAGAAAATACGGTGATACAATTATATTCTTTTCTAATTATTTTTTTTATAAAACTTGTAATAAACTCTTATCAAAAGAAGAAAAGAATGATTTGTACTTGTACTCAAACTATACAAATTTCTTTAAAAATTATTAAATAAAATGTTAAAGAAACTATATAATAATGATCGAAAAAAATTTACTGAAAGAAAAATGAATTCTAACCAGAAATAAACCAGAAAAGATAATATTTGAATATATATATAGATAGAAAGTAATTAATATTCTTTTTAAATTGATTAAAAAAGATTTAATTTAATTCATGAAGTAGCGCGTTAGCCAAAATAACTTTACCTCACTATTTTTCTACACAGTCAGGAAAAAAAAAATTATTATTTTGCACACACTTTGGATTTCACTCTTAATTTTTCCCCCTATTCCGAAGAAAAATAAATATGTTCCTCTAAACCATAAGTATTTCCATTTAATAAAAAGAATTAATATTACACTTTTTCAACGGATTTCAATTGATTACATTGAAAGCATACGGAAGATGAATATAAAATTGTTAATTATAAATAAATAAGTATAATTATTTTTATTTATAAGATAAATGCATGTTTAGAAAAGATTGAGTAATCTAAGGATAGGTGTTATATTTTGAATGTGATGTTTAAGGTCAAAGTTTAGCAAAACATTTTTTTAAATAAAAGTTAAGAAAGAATTCTGTATAATTTTTTTAAAAAGAGCATTTCAATTTTAATATATAATCAATTCTAATATAATCAATATTCTAAAAAAAATGTTGCATATGCATTGAATCTTTTTAAATATTCAGAATACATGTGTGCTGTATAAGAAACAAAAGAATCCAGTAAATAATTTCAGAAATCAGTTAAGTTTCAACAATTTAAGAAATCAGATATTCAAGTTTAAAGTTAATGTAAAAAAAATTATCTTAACTACAAAAAGATACTAAATATAAAAATTGAATATAATTAATCTAATTGATAGGCATTAATTCACATTAAAAAGGAAGTAGTTGTAGGTAAAATGTAGATTTGATAGTTTTAGAAGTCATTTTTTGAAGTTATCCATTATTTAAAAAATGAATATTGATATATGAGTAGATTCCTAAGAGCATTTTATATTGTTAAATTCACAGATGTTTTTTTAGAAAATACATTACTAAATTATTTTGGCAGCTTTGCATGACTTAAAAATTTCTAAATTATTTTTATGGCAGCTTTTACCTTCTAATTTTATCAAAATAATAATAAAAGAAGAAAGGATATTGTGGAGTTTATATATTGAGAATGTTGAAAGTCTTTGTACGACATCACTGCTTTTATGTTGCCACTCTTATTTTCCATAAAGTTTCGTGTAAATGCATGCAAGAAGTTCCTTCATTTTAATTCCTACACCCATATACTTGTGTTTAAAACCAGCCAAATAACTTATGTATAAAGCAAATTCAAAAAGTTACTTTATAAAATGGAATTCCTGAAATAGTTGGCTGTATGTACGTAAGAGATGTATAAGTTTTTCGTTTATTCATAAGTATGCATTGATTTTATCAATAGTTGTGCAAAACATTGAAAAGCTGTGGTGCTATACATTGACAACTGATACATCGTGCCTAAGTGTAGTTGTGTGTTGTGAAGTGGAATTTATAGGTAACTGTGATTTATACGAAATTAAGAAAGAATAAAATAGGTTTGTTTTATAAAGAGTGTAAATGAGTCATTTCTTTACACATATACAAACACACTGAGTGAAAGTGGTTTTTAGAAATATTTATAAGTGCGTTAAAAATTAAATTTTATATTCTAACTGATTGTTATATCCAATGTTGCCTTGATTTTAAATACTTAAATATTTTTAATATAAAAACTAATTTTTCCTAAATTAATATAACAAACACGATCCTTTTATTATATTCTTCATTTGATTGACTACATTAGCAACTTCTAATTGCTTGAAAATGAAAAGTATACTAGTTCTTTCTTTGATTATTTTAAGAACTGTTAAATAAATACTTTAAATTTTACCTTACAGAAAAAAATTCCACAGGATATGAACATAAATTTCAAGGAAACAATGATGCAATGGATCAGAGATTTACTGTACTTGTATTTTAAAATCGTCAATGTTACATTTTAAAAAGAATTCATACGAATTGAAAAAACATTGCAGCACTTAAAATGTAAAATTTTGAATTTACCTCAAAGAAATCGCAAAAGACTGTAATCTAATTAATGGAATAAAAAATGCTGCACTTTAAAAATGTAACAATATTCTTTTTTTTTTTTTTTTGTTCTAAAGAATAAGTATGAAAAATTTGGATGATACTGAGCTGTACAAAAATTTTAATACAATTATCATCAGCGAAACAACTAATTGCAAAACCAAAACTTCACAAAAATTGAACCAGCCAAGTTAAATAAAAAAAATGAGCCTTTACTAGTTATATTTTTGAGTTAAACATTTATTAAATGATATACACAATCTCTCTTTTTTCCCCCTCTTTCACATTATTTGTGTTTCTTAAGTCCAATAAAGAAATCATTCACACTCATTGTGTAAAGAAGAAAATTGCATTCCAGTTCTAATAAATGGACTTAAATGATTATAGAGGGGGTTTGTTAAATTATATTATTATGTCTTATAATATAAATGAAAATTAAATCAAAATACCATATAGAATTATACATGAATTTCCTATACATAGCTATAAATGGGAACTTTAAAGATATGTTTATGTATACAAATCTTATGTATCCCCCTTTTTTTTTTTTTTTTTTTGAAAAAATTTACATTTCAAGTTTTTTAAAAAAATATTTTACTTTTTAATACTAGCAAAAAGAATAAATAATTTAAAAATTTTACTTTTGGTCATAAATTAGTATCATTTTTTTGAAATAATTATACACAAAAATGTTTCCAAAAAAAGAAGAGGGGAGAAAGAACAAAATTCAAGTTGTTCAAAGTGCAAGAGAACTCATAATAGAACAACATTTATTGCAATCTTTCCAAACATAAGAATTAATTTTACAATTATAAATAAAAATCAAAGCTTCAAATTCAATTATAAATGTTTTCACTTCTAAAAATTTCAATTTTCTAAGAGTCATCAATAGTCAATTTTTAGAAAGACTCATAAATATGTTGCTACAGAGTCAGTCTATGTCAGTGAATCAGTCTTAAGTACTTCCTACAAATATCTAAAATCGTTCAGTGGTATCTATAGTATTGGATCATTTATTTTTATAAAAATAATAATAATAATAATAATGGGTGAAAGAAAGCTTCTTTTCTTCCTTTTTATTATTTTTGGAATAAAAACAAATGTCAGCAGCAAAGAGTCAGAACTGGTTTGTTGTTTTTATTTTATTTTATTTTAATTTTTGTAGTATGAATTCAGTTTTTAAAAAGTCCAGTTTTACAAAAAGAGACAAAGAAAAACTTCATAAATCAAACTACCATTTTAATTAGAACTTCCTAAATGTTATTACTCTATTTTGTCCCATTCAGAGACTGAACGTTAGGGAATTATTGTAAGTTTAAAAATTTTCTGTAACATAAAATTACACACAAATTTTATCTTACACTGAATACAAGTTTATGCCATACTTGTGACAGACAGACAACCAGACATTAGTGGATTAAGGCTTTATGTGGCTTCTTTTAACAAACTGGTCAATTTAATTTCGCATTTCAACACTTTTTATTAGTGACATTTAAAATTAGTATGTTTCATTTTACTAACTTAGGAACAATGTATAATTTTCACTTATTTACTTTGAATCATGGCTCTGAAGCCTCCCCAATTATATTTAAGCATTTTTTTTATTTCTTTATTTTGTTATTGTTAATAAATATTGTAATGGTGAAAAGAACATAATAAATCGAAATCAACTCAAGTATATCTAACCAGTTATATTTGACACAATATTATTATCCTATTATTTTATAACTCATAAAGTTTATAATTGTTTTAAAGTAATTTTTATGGTAACAACCTAATTGGAAATCTGCTGCAGAAAGAAACGAAATAGGATATACAATACAAATAAAATATAGAAATCCAAAAGAATTTCTTCAAAATGACCTGCATAAATTTTCTCCATAACATAGTCATATCCTTAAATTCAACACATAAATGAACTTATTCCATGCATTTTTTTTAAACTAAAAAACTTCTGCAAATAAATGTGCATAAGTACTAGCAGCAACACAGTTTAAAAACTCAAAAGCTAAGACAATTAGTAGGAAAATTCCATGCTAATGCTTATTATGGCTATATTTGTAAAACTTTCCATTTCTCAAGAGAAAACAACATACAGAGTGCCCAATCTGACCACAGACTATTAGAATTTTTTTTCAAGCTGTTATACTTAAATTGCTTCAATTAAGAAAATACTCTGAATAAGATTTAAAAAAATCAAATCTTGTTGCATGAAAAAATTACAAAAATTAAACTTTCATTCCACCTATTTGTCTTATTAATTACCTTTATTAAAGGCTTCTCATTCATCATTAACATTTTAAAATTAAAAATAAACAAACATTTACTCTTTCATTAAAATGAACTCAGAGAAGCTTTCAATTTCATTGGATGATCTTCCAGAAAGTTGCCACTGAAATAAGTCTAAAATATAAAAATTTGGTCAATAGAATTCAATATTTTTCATGAAATTCTGTCGCAAGAAAAATTCCTCATTTAAAATATCTTTCTTTAAAAAATAAATTTAATGAAGCAAGTGAATTTCAAAATATCCCATATATATAAATAGCTGAAGAGAAACCAATGAATAATTCCAATGCAACAAATAAAATTTTAACACTATTTATTTTATTTATTTATTTATTTATTTATTTATTGAAAATTAGTTAATAAAATCTAAAAAATATTTTTTTGAACTTCGAAAACATTTAAAATTAGTATTATTTGATAGTGTACTTTTTTTCTACATACATAGTTAGGAAAAATACATATTATTTATATCTTTTTAAATATATTAACCAACCAAAGGAAAAATTAGAATGTATTCCAAAATGCTGAAACCATAAACAATTAATTTCAATTTTTTGCAATTCTGCAACATTTGGATATTTATTTCAGAAACAGAATAAATTGAAATCACAACACATTGAAAACAAAAACCACTAATTTTTCAATTTTAGCACAACTATTTTAGACCGAAATTTAAATATTGTATATGATAGTAAGTAATAAAATAAGTGCATTCAAAATAAATGAAAAGGGTCATGTATTTTGGAATTTTTTCAAAAAACTGTTTGCATAACAGTGATTTTAAAATCAATACTAAAACTTGCCAAATGCCAGAAAAAAATTAAATACTGTATAATCATCAGAAAGCATTTGAAGGCAAATTAAATTGATAAAAATAAATGTTCATATAAAGTCCATTGTATCAGTAAAATAATCTAAAATATCTGGTTAAAAATAATATTTTAAAAAAGTAAAAACAATAAATATATTAATTTATATTTTACTAGATAAATGTAATGATTTGTGTACATTTATAAAGAAAAATATTAGAACAATGTTTCTAAAACTGCTTAAATCAAATATGGTTTAAAAGTAATAAAAATATTAAACAAATTAAAATGGCAAACTTTTTTTATTCGTTTAACAATAAAAAGATGCAAGCTATCATATCAATAATAATTTAAGGGAATAAAACCTACAACTTCCTGATAAAATATTTGTGTCACATTTCTAATCCTCCATTTGATAAGGGAATTTTATGTTCCATATTAAGCACAATGATTTCTCAGATTACATGTCAATTTGTTCATCTTCAGAATTTTATTTTTTTAATTAAATTATTAAAATGCATTCATTTTCAAGTATATTATTCAAATTATAATTTCGCAAAAATGAACAAAGAATCTAAAATAAACAAAATAAAGTTGATCCAAAATATTAAATTGATAATAATTACCCAATATTAAAATTATAAAACTAAGCATTGACTTTGATATCAAAATAAACTAGTTTTTATTAAATAAACTAAATATAAAAGAATAAAAACTGAAAAATATGAATTGAATATAAAAATTGCTATTCTTTTTCCTAATAATTGTGTTTTGTCCAACCTTTCAATTGATATTTGTTATAAATCAAAACACTATAAATAAAGCCGTAAATTACATCTGCTTTCTGTTCTTGGAAAAATCACAATCTATAGAATATGTAATAGTGTGATTAAGAAAAGCTGATACGAAGTGCATTGAGAAGTAATTATTTTCAATATTAATATGACAGAAAATAATAAACCAATATTTAAGTTTCAAAAAAAATTTCATTATTCTATTGAAAATGAATTAGTCAAATAGTGATGTAAAATACAGTGATATTTTCCAGATTCTTGTCATAGGGGTAGCATGTTTTATCCATGATCTGGACATTCCAGATTTGAATCCTGATTTAGGCATGGTGATTCTGTGTTCTATATGTGAGGTGTGTGCCCTGTAAAAAGAGGATGTGCAAGCAAATGTGACGCATGAAATAGCTAAATAGTATTCTTGATCCTAGACCCTGACCTTGAATAGTATTCAGCACTACTGTAAAAATAAAAAACAGTCACCCAGCTTAAATCCCTGAAAGATACATGCCAGTAGGTTCATAAGTGCCATAAGTCACAACATAACAATGATATTTTAGCCCATTTTTTATTTCTAAAAAACTATCTATTTATCTCAGAGAGATGATATCAACAATGATATTTTTTATCAGGAGAAATTTATTCAAAATAGCAAAACACTTACTTTTTTTATTAGAGCTAGCTGTATGCTTGCTGCGCTAGACATGGAGATATAGCATTGAACAAGCTAAAAAGTATTTAAAAGAATAATCAGCAATCTTCTATAACCAAGATTGTTCAGACCCTTTATATTCTTAAAAAATTGTCACTTCAAAACAGCAGGAGTTTTAGATATTCGCATATTGTATAAGATATTCTCTACGAAACCAATTTAAAGTGTAATTAAACAGCAAAAATATGTAGTTCTAAATACGCCAATAAAATAAAATTAACTTATAAAAGCAAAAAGGTTCCGGATTATGAGGACATGAAACTTATGCCATCGAAAAAGAAAGGTCTCAATATGAGAATATGAAAATAATTCTTTGAATTTTAATTGTTTATTATTGTTGTAATTTTCTTTATCAAATTAACACATCAATGATTACTTCATCATGCATATTCAAATAATATCAATACAATATAGTGTTTTAAAACAAATATAATTAAAATTTTCATTGCCGATCAATCATACTGATATTCAATAGAATTTGGATATTTAGAAGGTACAATATATATAGTGTTCAATTAGTTAAAATCCTTATAAGTATTTTAGAATTTCACCTAATTTCTACCATCTTATGAGTGAGAATTACAAAACAAAGCTATAGGGTTTAATAAGGTGTAAATATTATGAAAGCATATACTGCAAACTGAGAGATTACAATTTAATATTAAAGTACTTGAAAATAGGCTATTACTGCCATAACTAGATCAATTTCACTTTGTATGGATCAAAAAAGAAAGGAAAAAAAATCGACAATTGATTGGAAAGCATGCTTAACATGGCATGGTGCCCAAGGAAAAATTAGGGAATCATAAAATCATCAACACTTTTCTTTCAGGATACAGCTGTTATTAACTATCTTTGTTAAATATGCTACATATTATAGTAATATTTTTTAAAAATAAACTTTTAACGTTTATTTTTTTTATAATTAAACACGCCACCTTAAGAAGTATATAGATAACTAGTTTAGTATTAGTGAGAGAGTAGATTTGCTTAACTCTTTCACTACTAAGCAGGTTCCCAATCGGCCATGCAAACTCGATACTAGACAGCCAATTTCTGTTTCAAGAGAGGAAAGCAGGCCATCCTTGACAATAATTCATTTTGCATCATACACCCCTCATTTGAAACAAAAGCTGGCTCACCAGAATAGAATTTGCATGGTAGGGTGGATCAGGTTAATAGTAAAATTAAATCCTAACTTTAATATTATATATATATACTAGCCGCCTTTGGCGACCAGTCGGTTAGCCAGTATTAATGCTCATTAAAATTTTCATATAATATTTTATGTAGCTGTGTCTTATAACAGGTTTTTCACCAAAATATTTTTAAACCAAACAAATTTTGATAATCATATAATTCATTTATAGTATTATTTTCTTCAGATGTTCTGTTCATTGTACTACTCATCTTTCTCTTTCTATCCGAGCAATGATTGTCCCAGAATTGATATTTTACTTAAATGGTGGAGGGAAAGGTCTAAAATTCTATGTTTTTATAGAATAAGGAGATTCTAATTTTCATAAATGTAAACACACTAAACAAATAACGACACAATTGGTTTTCGAGAGATGCGAAAGTTTAAAAACAGCTAGGAAAATGCCGCGCACAAAGGAAATAATGGTGACACATACACACCCTTCATTTATTTTCTTTTTTTCTCTCTCCTTTTTTTAATTACTTCTTTTCTTTTTACAAACCTTTTTTTCCCTTTGTTATTTTTTTTTCTTCCCTGCCCAGACTTTATTTCGAGCAAGCATAGATTAAATATTCATACAGACTAATAATAAAAGCAACTATTTTTTTTTCTTTTTTAAACATCCCGTTATCTATAAATGAAAACCAACTGACTTCGCGCATTTCTTTCTAAACAAATCATAATTTATTACTTCCAGCTATCTCACTCAGTTGGTGTGGGGGAAAGAAATGAAGATTTTTGGCGGGAAAGTAAGAAAATTGACGTTTTAACTATTTTCCTCGCAGTTTTTTCATTTTTTCTCTCCATAAGAACCATCCTCGTGTCTTAACGAAAATATTAAAATAAAAATTAGCCGAATCGGTCGAGCCGTTCTCTAGTTTTGTGCTTAGCAACGCATTTCGAATTCCATTTTTATTATATATATATATATATATATATATATATAAAGCTTTTTTTGGTTAGAATTATTTTTGATTTCCTTCCCTCAGACTTTTATATGTGTCATAATTACTAGATATTTAAAGTATAAAAAATGCTGAAATATAAACTTTTTAGACACATCAAGTAGGAGAAAATAGAATACAAATACAATAAAATAAAATTGAAACCAAAAGAAAAGACAAAGCACTAAAACTATTTACATTTTTATTGTATATATACATCATTAAAATGCACATTTTATTATCAATTTTATTCAATTCTCTTGTCGCTATTTTTTCAATTTGTATCCATTTCTAGAAGAAAGAAAAAGGGGAAACAAATTATAAATTTTGTAAGGAGTTTTTAATGTATTTTAAAACAAAATAGCTTCATAATAAATGATGGGGGTGGGGGCATAATTGAAATTCAAGAGAAAGGGGTAAAAAGATAATGGAGGATTTGCAACTTTACCCTCTTCTCAAAATTGAACATGGAATAAGTCTTAAATGATTAATATTTGTTTAAAAGCTAAATATAAAGTCAAATTTTTTTCAAATGTTGACAAAATAATAGTACTATCAAACATAAGACTAATAAACCTTAAAGAATGTGATTTATTACAAATACACAATACAAAAAAATCTTTAAAAAAGAAAGAAGTTACTAAGAATGAATGAAAAGCCTCTTTCAAATACACATATAATTGCAAAAAACTGCATTAACTATGTTCTTCTACAATATAAATTTTAATTTTTAGTAAATATTTTGTTATATTTTAGTAACTATAAACTAGCCACCTTTAATGACCAGTATGATACCCACCATATTAAAAACAGTAATATCAACAAACATTGATTAACTATATTTCTATACTAAATGGGAAAACTCTTAAAATTATAAATATTAATCATTCTAAATGAATAATTATATAAGAAAAGTGACAAAATCAGTTGATGAAATCAATTTAATTGCTGAGCCTGAAAACTATACCAAGGTGTTGTTTTGAAATACTTCAAGAAAATGTAAAGAAAAAAAGGTGAGATAAGCAAGCATTGATAAAAATATATAAGCATTATAAATTTATAAAAAAAATCAAAATTGGAGAAATCAGTACATTGAATGGAACTTGGAGACTCTTCAACAGTTTAATCTCATAATGAATGAAAAATAAAATAATGGTTTTCAAATTTCTCTTGAAAAGAAGAAGGTAGCTATCCATCAGATATCGGAAGGTTATGAACTTTCATATAAAACAAAAACTGATGTAATTAGACTAGTTTTCAAAAAAGGGAATAGGTAACAACATTAAAAAATAAATTCCTAATATATAAAATTTAAAATTAAATATTTCTTAAAACACTATTAATTTAATTTTTAAATATCCAAGATCTATTTTTTTAAACTTTGTTAAAAGTATAAAATATTTAAAATACAGATATTAATCATCCTAATTTGAATCCCATTATTTCATTTAGTTATTCAATTGTGTGTTTTCTAACGGGAAATTCAGTTCTAAAAAACTAAATAGACTTTAGTTGCAACTTGTATTGTTTTAGAATGAAATGGTTTAATCTCAACTCTTGAAAATGCAATAAATCTGCAATGCAATATACATATTTTAAAGAACTTATGCCTACATATCAACACAAATATGTGCTTTACAATATTTTCAAAACTCAAGATGATCGATAAAAATTTTTACATCATATTTAATCTTCAAATTTACTTTTAAAAAATTCTAATTAATTACCTTCAGAATCTTCCTCATCATCAATATCATCATCTTCCTCATCATCAATATCATCATCGTCATCTTCCTCATCGTTTTCTTCTTCTTTTTCTTCACTCTCCGATTCAGATGATTCCACCCATTCCAGATTACTAATAGAAAATGGAACAATTGTCCTCCATTCATCCAGCTTGTGAATGTCTAATGAATAAAAATCAGACAAAGTATATCGTCGATCACCTTCCTCATAGAATCCTCCATATAGATACAAAATACCATTTTTGACAACTAGGATGGCACTCATGCGACCTTTTGGTAGAAAAGCTTCATTTGAAGTAGATACTGTAACTGAGGACGTGCTGCTAATTCCAGGGTTAGAAGTACCAGGCGAAATTTTCACAGTAAATACATCATCAGCCGGTGCAGAAATCTAGAAAAAACACAATAAAATATATAATTGGCAATTTACTAAATTAGCAATCATTGAGGCATAAATATAAGAAATAAGGACATACAAATAGTTTAGTTTCAGCATTATTTATAAGAATTGATTTCAGATTTGACGTATATGAGTGCAAGTGATGCATTGAGAATAGGGTCAGATTATCAAATACACAAAATACAGGGTGTGGCAAAAAAAAACCAGATAATTTTTAATAAAACTTAATTAAAATAAATTAATTAACAAAACATAACAAATATTAAAAGTAGGCTTTTAACAATAAATAAATTTAACTGGTTTCAAAGTGGTCAGCTTTTGCAGTGATGCAAAGACTTATTGAAATTTTCAGCAATGGGCCACAAGTCTACTGTCTTTAATCCACTCTAACCCAGTGAAACATTTGCATTAGAATCCAAATTTTTGTGTAGCTTATAGAAGGTCCTAGACTCTAAAATGGATCATTCACTAAAATTAATGAGATTTAGTGACTGCTGTGTCCACTCTTTAGATGATATCAAACCCTGAAAGCTTCATACCACTTTGTATCATTTTGGTTTTGTGAACTGGTGCAGTCTTGTTAAAATGTCCATTCTTTTATTGTCAAAGTGTCTTTTGGTCCACAGAAGTACAGCAGCTTCTAGAATGTCCCGCTGGTTCAATTTTGATTTATTTTAATGCCATCATCCATAAAAAAAAAAAAAACAGAGGTGTTTTGCCCCTTGTGCAAATTCTGGCCCAGACCATTACAGATTTTAAAATGTTGATGATCAACAATTGCTGGAGTGTCTACAGAACATATCTTGTCATTCTGGAAGTTATGAGCATGTTAGAAGCTTCTCATTAGTGAAAAAAAAAATCTCGCCCAATGCTGACTTGTACCCATCTCCCAAGTTTCTGGTGTCTGCGGAGCCACACGAGTTTGCTTTCTTCAGTGAATAGCTGAACTTTTTGGAACTATGTAAGGCTTCAGTCCAAGCACTGTTTTTGATATTCATCACATTGATTGATCTCTTATTCCCATTTTACAAGCATTCTTTCACAAGGAAATCCTCAGATTTTATTGAACTTGTTTTCTGACGGCCTTACGGCTATTGAAAGAGAGCACAGTAAGTTTTCTTTCACTTCCTGGCATCGATCACAATTGCCAGTCTCTTTGAAATTGACAGGTTGCATCAAACATTGTTTGCCAAGGCACATTAAGCAAATAAATGACTTCAAACTGTCATTTTCCTTGCTTAAACTATCCTAAAATTGCAGTTCAAAAAAATTATCTGTTGTAATATTTGGTATAAAAAAACTATTTAAGTATATTAATTAAAATCAATAAAAAATTATATAATTTTGATAAAGGGTTAAGAAAGGGTCCATATCTTATTAAGATAATATAAGCAAGCTTTAAAGTTATTTTTAAAAACCAACATACACAACCAGAAAAAAACTATACAAATTTTCAAATTAGAAATTTAAAATATGTAAATGAATAATAATTCATATGTACCTCTTCCACATCATCAGTAAGAGTTGTTTTTTTCAAAGTTTCAACAACCTCTTCACTCTCATCATCATCTTCACTACTACTAGCAGCAGCAGCAACAGCATTCCTGGTCCTTTTATGCCTTTTTCTTCCTCCTCTTGACTTTTTCCCTCGAAGATTTATTGGAAACCAACGACCAGTGTCCAATTCCAGTGAATATAAGTCATTATGAAATAAACTGAACAAGTTCTCATCATCTGTTTCGTCATCATGTACTCCACCAAAAACATAGGCTCGATTATTAGGAGCTACAGCAATGGATAAGCCAGTGCGAGGTGAAGGAGGAATTCCAGAAGGTTTCACCTGGACCCACTTCCACTTATGAGGGACACTTCTTTCTATATTATTGATACAAAAATTACTATACATAATGATAATAGTCCATAATTTAACACAATTATTCAAGAATGAAAATGCATATAGGGTAATATAAAATTTTAAGTAAATACAATGTTTTGCAAAACATTTGTAGAGAAATTCTAATGTGAAACTCAAACTATGAATCTATTAAAAAATTAAATAATTCATTAACAAGTGATCATAAAATTTTCATTAAAAAGCTTCATAAATTGTAAATTCATGAACTATTGAAATATTTCATAAATTACAATTATAATCTATGTAACATTAAGTTCTTAGATCAAATATAAACATGTAACTAAATTTTAGATTAATTGAATATCATATTAAATTGGCCAGATTTTACATCATGCTCTACTATTGTATGAATCAGAACTGGAACATTTTTTATGAACATTTCATTTTCAAATATCTACTAATAAGTAACAAGGAATTTAGTACTCTTTTTGGTATCATTTTATTTATCTTACTTGGTATCACTTTTGTTATTTGTATGAGAAAAAGATTAAAATAAAAAGGGATTATGCAGGGAAATGTTACTATTTTTTTATTATAATTAAATTCACAATGTTTTACAATATACTGATTACAAATTGTAGAAATTAAGGCATTAATTGAATGCTACTTGATTTCTCCATTTATAGATATCTACTACTAAGAAAATAATACAAACTACAATTTTTTAATCTTGCATTGCAATTTTTAAGTTCTGAAAATTCAATGCTACAAAAAAATGTTTTTAAAATTTCAAAATTTTGAAAAAAATAGAAAAGAAAAAAATTCAGATGAATTTCTTATTTTACAGATTTTTTTTTTTTTTAACTATGTTACTTTACATTAATCCTAAAAGCGATAGCCAATTATATGACGCAATTAACTCTTTGACACGAGATTCTAAAAATTATTTCTAAATGTGTGGTGGCTTCTGATTGAAGCAAAGACTCTAAAATGATGTTATAACCAATAATTGCCTGTAGAGGTCTGCATGCTAGTTAATATTCTTCTTATGTACAAAAAAAAATGCATCATTTTTAAAGCTTTTTCTCAGTACTTTCATTTTTTTTCCATTGAGTAAAAAATAAAATTCAAAAAATGCATTCATGAATATTTTATATAAAAGCTGTTTACAAGATACACATTTTTTTCAAATCAAATCGCAAAAGAAAAGTTCTTCATATTTGAGATCTATAGGTGGTTTCAGAAACATACCACCGTGCCCCTACAGCACAAGATTCTTTATAAATTAAAAACAGGTTTACAAAACCGATCTGTTTTCCTTCACCTGACTCTTACTACAGTGGCTCTTAATTATGGGGATTTTGCCATGAATTTTGTGGGTGAGGAATTCATTTATATTTGAGTAAGGTTTATACAAATAAGATGGCTGAAATTTCCTCTTTTCAGTTGCATTAGCCAGCAACCATATTATGTGGATGTTAAATACATCTTCTAATATAGTATAATTTTCTTAATTTTTAAAAAGTTTATTTAAAAAACATGTTTCTTCATAACTTGTATAGAGTACTGATTGTATTTAAAATCTAAATACCATGTAAAACGAACTTCAGTCTATTAACATTTATTTCACAATTTTGCTTTGGCAAGAAATTAAGAAAAAAGTTATAAAATTATTTATTTTCCTTTCTAAATCCATAATTCTTTCAGATACTTCATTATGTGATGCAATGTATTGTGCTACTAATTTAAGTTAAATCACATCACTTGATATCAAATCACAAATATTTAAATGTTTGACTTTTTCTTTCTAATAATTATAAAAGATAAGCAAATATAATAACTAATAAGGACATATTATATATTTATACACACACACAAAACTATTCTTAATATATGTAAAAAAATCTTTATTGTAGCTACGTGAATTCACAGCAGTTGCTGTTGTCAGTAGCGGTGGAATCGTATTATAGTACAATAAAAAAAAATATTCTCATCTTCTAATAAAAGTTCTCATATAATTCTTTCTAATCAAATTTAGGCTTTGATTAGTAACTGATCATAATTAATCATACTACTTAAGTAATTATAATTTCAAATTATTTATGGGTCTAGAACAACAACAACAAAAATGAAGAAAAAAAATTAATTACAGTAAAACACTCATAAATTTCAATTACATTAATATGATATTTTTAGAATTTTCCTATTCAGTCCATAATTATAAATTGCAATAAAAAATCAAATCAAAAATTAAAGGAAATTTATTTTAACCTGATTGTTCATACAATGAAAAAAAATTCTAAAATGGCTCAAGCAGTTTGGTTGAAATAGATAACATTTTACTTTCAAATTAAATTGTTAGGAATAAGGAAATCTAAAATTTTATTTTAGTAAGCCATTACATTTCACATATCAGAAAGATATCTGAACCCTCATGATCTAAAGTATAAACAGTAAATTTTAGAAATGAGCCTTATAACATCTGATTTTTGAGTAAAGCAAATTTGTCACTTAATCCCAAAAAGTACAACGTCATTGTCAGCAATTATACTAAAAAGAAATGTTTAAAATTTCATTTTGGTCAAAATTTTGCAATAAATTTATTATAACACTTATATTGCATTAATCTAATAAATATTACCATCCACTTGTAGATGGTACATATCTGTGAACTCAGAGCCTTTGTCAACACCTTTCTTCACCTTCTGTCTGTAATAGCCACCATAGAGAAGAATTCGGCCATCAGTGAGGGGAGCGAACAAAGATGCAGAACGTAGAGAAGGAATTTTACCCACAGGCTCAATTTTACTCCAGGTATAAGTTTCCAGGTTGAAGACATAAAGGTCATTCAAATATGTATAGTTCCTGCAATTAATATGAAAATTAAAAAATATCTCTTATAAAATTGTATGACACACCTGATAATAAGTGAAACAAATAATTTGCATAATACAAAAACCAAATTATTAAATAGAATTCTTCAAAATTTGTTCACAAATAATTTGAAGCCTATTAATCAAGGTTTTATGACAAATATATAATTACATTATTTATTTGTAAAAAAATGAACAGAAGTAGAATCCATTGCAACACCAAGTTTTTACACCTTTTCTTTTTTCATTGGTCATCAACAAGAAATGATTTAATGTGATTATTGCAGCTTTTGTCATTAATGTTTTCCACGTATTGTACCACCTGTAAGGTGTAAAATATAATTTCATTTCTATCTTAAAAATTGAAACTAAAATTCATAGATATTTTATACAATATAACAAAATGAATATGCCACAAGATATTTTCTTCACAATTACTGTGTAATAGGAAAATAAAAAAAATTTAATTAATTTCATGAATAGAAAAAAAGCATTTTACTTCTGGTGTTGCCAATTCTATTATATGAAAACATTACTGATATTTTAAAGAATGATTACTTGATAAAGAATTATAAACTTGATTATCAAACTCATTATCTTTAGTTAGAAGTCTTCAATGAAAAAAAAAAAAAGATTTGTCTATAACATAGTTCAAATTATCACAATTAGAAATTTTGAACCACTCATAAGTAAAGATGTTTCTTTTACAATTGTATTTCATTGAAATTATAGTACTTAAATGGCATTTATTGCACTTCTTTTCAGCATAATTAATTTCCGATCCCCAATGATAGCATTTAATCAGATTGTTACAATAAGATAACCTTGAGCATCATTCGTAAGACAACAAGAAATATTTTATGCTTATTTTGTGAACTATCAAAAACGCTTGTCTCCTGCAGAATCATTTTAAACCTGAATCTTCTTTTTTTTAAGTAAAATTTTACACAACCTACAGCCAATTGTCCTTTGAAGAAGAAAAGAATACTTTTACTTGAATGACATGATGAATAATTAAATCAAGATTAATCTGCATGTTAGTTCCAAGTAGTTCCTCAGCACTTCCTAAAGCTGGTGATTTGGTTTTACATATATATTAAATAAACTTGTTCTGTAGATATTATTCCAAGTGTTCCTTATAACATGATCAAAAAAATCAAGAAACAAACCTTTAATCCAGACAACATTTTGATTCATGAGTGTTACATCGCTACACAATGAAAGGTGTAAAATTTTTGAAACACTTATCTACTGATTTAATAGTTCACTGAATTTCTTGCATTCATTTATTCTTTTACTATACACCAAATTCTCCTGACCCAACTAAAAGATATTTCTGATAACATAGAAATGCTTAAAGGAAAAAGTGTATCAGAGAAGAATTAGAATGTCAGTAGAATTAAAAAACAGTATAGCAATGCATGTGTAAATTTTCATGATTATACCAAATCAATAGCTTAAATTTCAGTGCATTGATCCTCAAATGACACATTTTCAATAGGGAGCATATTAAATACAATAAAATGATTAATTCAGAAAGCTTATAATAATTTTATGAAATAAATGTACATCAATACTTTTGTTGTTTTCTACAAGTACAGTATAAAGACTTTCTTTACAGGAAGATTTCAATGTTTTCATAAAATTGTTTGGTACAAACTTCGCAATTAACACAATGTAATGTCAATCCTTTGATAAAGTATCAACAGATTGCTAAAAAGAAAGAAGAGAAGTAATTTCGAGTAAAATTATTTTATGATTATCTTCTATGAACATTGATATTAGTTGCTGTTACATTCAATAAATAATTAGAGAAAAGAAATACATGAGAATATGAAATAAGAGAAAAAATATTTCATAAATAAACAATAAGACTAATTGAAAGAAGGTTAACCTTTCTCACAAAAACATTGGAATATGGTAAAAATTAAAATGATTTATTAATATGGTTTATACGTAAAAAAATATATAATAAAAAGAAGCAGATATATATTTTTTAAATTTCAGAAGATGACTGAACTTTATCCTCAGATATGTGAGTATATTTGCCAAGAAAGAAAAATATGAAACAAATGGAAGTCATAGAGAAATAATAGGTTTTTACATTTCAATAACTCAGACACTATTTTCTGAAAGCTGGGGAATAGTATGTTTCTATAAGCATTTGTAAATGTCAGCAAGAGGTTATTACAAAAAAGTGCACTTTCAGATAAATCTATTCTCTGAAATCCTATAGTAACTTTAAAATAGATAGATAGATAGATAGATAGATAGATAGATAGATAGAGAGAGAGAGTGTGAGAGAGTGAGAGACAGAGTGAGAGAGAGAGAGAGAGAGAGAAAATTGGATACAATGAAATGATCATTACTTTGATCTAAATGCAAGTGGGTTTTTTAAGGGGAAGGATTGAGGTTTGGTCTCGTAAGGTATTGTTGTATTTTTTTAAGGTATTTTATTTGTAATGTCAATAGCAAAAAATTTTTATGGCTCAAGTAAATGGAATTGTTGGAATGGAATATTAGTCTGCAGATCATGTCCTTCTGACATGAGAAAAAAATTATGACAAATTTCAAGTATAAACAATAAATTGGCAACATGTATCCTATTAAAATGAAAGAAATTTAAGATCCAGAAGCTCAAGTTTTAAAAATAATCAGCACATTCATAAACTTTCATAAAAGAATACAAATATTTTAAGAAATGAGAATTTTATTTACTTGAACGATAAAAAAAATTTTTACTATTGGCATATTAATAAAATACCTTAAATAAATATAGCAATACCTTAGGAGACCAAAATTCAAGCCTTTCCCATAAAAAATTCTCTTGCATTTAAATCAAAATAATGATGCTATAAAAAATAATATAATAAGCATATGAGACTTGCTACAACAAGCAAACCAAAAATATAGAAAAGAACTATATTTTGTGAAAAATGACAGCAAAAAATACTAACTCAAAAGTTTCATGAAATCCTCCAAATATCACGATTTGCTTTTTTCTCAAAACCATACGATGACCACTTCGAGCTGAAGGTCCACCAGGGGCTTTTATTTCTTCCCATCTCTTCTCAGCTAAATGAAACACCCAGAGATCTTTGTAATGATAAAAAACTGTTCTTGTGGGACTGACAAACTCTCCCCCAAAGATCCACAATTGCCCTCCATTTTTTGAGAGAACAACTGCCTATAAATAAGAAGGGGAGAAAATGATTTCAGAAAAAATGATATCAGAATAACAAAAAAAAAAATGTTTTATTAATGTAAAATGGCATTGTAAGATGATATCTTACAATGAATAAAAATATTCAAAATGCATAATATAATCAAGTACATAATCACAAATCTTCATATTAAAATACATATAAATAATATACAAACAGTTTTAAAGTTTTTAATAAGAGTTCCTAAATTTTTTTAATAGGGAAAAAAAAGAAAAAGAAAACATGAAACCAACCAACTTTTTCACATTTTCCATTCAACATAAATGAAAATTTAGGAATTCTCAGCATTTTGGATCATATATTAAAGTAATAGATCTATAATAAAACAATTTTAGTAAGATAAACATGTTACCGAAATTGGGATAATTGTTGTAATTAACTTTGGTTTATAATGTTTTTCACAAGGAATTTCAATTCAAAAAAAGAAAATTACATAATAAAAACAAAAAAAAATTATTTTTGAATTAAATATAGTAAAAAGTCATCAAAAATTATTTTTAAAAAAATGGCACATAGTCCATTTACATATGAAAAAATATATGCCAAAAACATGAAAAGGTAGGATATATTTCAATAAAAATAAAGAAGCTCAACTTTAGAATTGGATCATATCAGAATCATTCAAACATCCAGTTTCATAGTATAAAAGCATAAATAGTTACAAAAAAATTAAGAACAATAAAAAAAAGTTTAAATATTTTATTCAATGAATCTTTTTAATGATAATTTGCAGAAACTTTTAATACAGAATATTTTAGAAGATTTGATATCCAAAAATTGATTCATATTAAAATGTTCATGTTATTTTCCAAATTCTTATTTTTCAACTTAATTTCAACTTAAACTTATTGTACAATTCTTTTTTGATCACAAGAAATTAATAATTTAATAAATTAGTATATAACTGCTTAAAAAAATACATAAAACAAAGAAATTTTTCAATGCATTTTAAAGAATTTTGTAAGAAAAATTAAGTATTTTTTAAATCAAATAAATAAAGAACATCTCGCCCGTTGCTTTTAAATTTTCACAAAATTTGCAGTTTATAAATACAATTTCTAACATCATGGTCACTTTATATATATATATATTACACACATACATACATATACACACACACACATATATATACACACACACATACATACATACACATATATAGATATATATAATCTTTTTAGTACTCATCTCATTTTTTAAATATTAATATTTAATTAAAGAAAAACTTCATGCAAAAAATTGCACAAAAAATTTATTTACTCATATACAAAAAGCATAAAAACCAGAAATTACTTTTCACTTTTAAAAATTCAAAACAAAATAAATACATATTTTACCATCCTATTATAAAAAGCCCTCAAATGTCTGCTTAAAATCAAATTGCTGCAAAAAACTTTACATAATTTATGGATGTAGGAAAATCAAACAAATGCAACTGGTAATTATATATATGTTACCGTTAAAGTATATAATGCAATTATTTTATAGAATACCTAGTTATACTATGAAATAAATGATCGTGTCCATTAGAGTGTGTAATATGTTATGAATTTGACACTTTAACAAGTTATTCTATGAAATAACTAGGTATTCTATAAATTAACTAATGAGAGATAGTTAAAATGTAAAATAAACAATTTATCTAAAATGAAACAACTAGATATACTATAAATAAACTAATGACTGACAATTAAAATAAAAAGAAGCAATTTATCTAATTTATGCAGCGTATAAATAGCATTTACGGAGACATACCATAAAATAATTTGTTACAACAAGGATTACTAAAATGACACTTGGAATTACAAAGAACATTTTTTCTAAAACAAAAACATTTTTTGTTGACACACTGGGCTTTACACGAACATTTTTTAAATCCCTGACCAGTACCTAAACTTTGATCAGTAGCAACCGACCGGTGCAATATTTCTACATTCGGTACTTCTTCGATTTTAATTAATTTTTGTTCGCAGACACTGAACTGGGATAGGGAATATAATTGTTTTATGCGGCCATTTCGTGTGCCAAATTAGGAAAACCCTTCTTCAGTTATTTTTATGATGATAGCTAAAATAGATTTGGCATCACCTCTGCCAACTTCAGGCACTGGGATATGGATGGTAAATCCCACAGAGGCTTCAGAATGAGATTTATCCGACATTAATTTAATGTTATTAATTTAATCTCCCGATAAATGGATGCAGTAAGGATGGAAGGTAAATAATTTTGTTGTGCGAGATATATGATATAGATTATTTTACATTTTAACGGCCAGCAGATCGTTCGTTATTCTATGAAATAACTAGTTAAACCATGAAATACAAGAGAGTTTTACACTTTAACAGACACGATCAGTTATTTCCTGGAATAACTAGGTATTCTATAAAATAACGGATTTCATACTTTAACGGTAACACACACACATTATATATATATATATATATATATATATATATATATATATACGCTAAAACAATTTTAAAAGAGGTAA
>JAOUZG010049283.1:581582-617203 GCA_026289955.1 Argiope argentata
CAAAACTATCAGCATCATGAAATTTCAATTAAAAAATATTTCGGAAACAAACTAATAAAACTAAACTTATTTCTGAATCAAACTAAAAAAGAGCAATTGTATTTAAAGAGTGCTAGTGCTGCTACTAATAAAGTACAGATGAAAGTAACCTTAAGAAAGTCTTCAGGTCAGATTCTTTTTTATTCCATTTTACTTTTATTAACTTTGTATTTTTACTACTTCAGTTGTGTGTATATTATAAATAAGTAATAGCCTATAAAGTAACACCTGCAGACAAATAACAATATGCTGATGCTATTCAAAAATTAAACTTGCATCATTTCAGGGAAAACAACTATAACTGAATATAAATGCCTGTTCCCTTACCTGAACAAGCAAAAGAAGGTGGAAGAAAAGTGAATGCAAGGGATATATATTACCTATATTGTTAGTATTTTTCTAAAATTATATGAAAACCTTTTACAAAAAATTCAAGAATCATCATTGGCAATTTGAAGAGATAAAAGAATAGACACCTCAAAATAAATTCTTTGACATATTTTGGAAAATATAGCATGGAGAAAATTATGTTACAGTCAGAAAATTATGTGAAAGATATCCTTTTAAGCACTTTTAAAGCCTTTATATAATAATCATTAAAAAGGTATTTTTTTAAAAAAAAACTCTCAATAAAAATTAATTCCCAATTTTTTCATCAAAACATTGCTGGGGTTTAATCAAGTAGAAACCATATA
Organism: Argiope argentata; assembly: GCA_026289955.1. Classification (NCBI taxonomy): domain Eukaryota; kingdom Metazoa; phylum Arthropoda; class Arachnida; order Araneae; family Araneidae; genus Argiope; species Argiope argentata. The sequence continues at coordinate 582,317 of JAOUZG010049283.1, forward strand.
TGTAAGAAAATTTATAATTTTAGGAGACATTTGTTTAGTTTTACTTGTTCCATATTTTTAAAAATTTTCACTTTCTAATATGTATGAATTTGGTGTTTTATACATTTGTGTATTTAATACACTATTAGTTATTTTAATTAAATTTCTCTTTTGTTTGAGCAATGCCAGATAATGAACTAATGAAAAGTTCTTTTCAAGCTATAATAAAAAGTTGGATTTAAATAATAAAACACAGAGTAACAAGAATATATATATTACTTTTTAGTGCAAAAAAGGAGATTTTAAAATTTCTTCACAATTAAATATTTTCAAAACATTCAATAAAAGAGCAAACAAAAAACTTTTCCATCCTCATTTATTTACAGTAGAAACAGTTGCTAAGAACAGTAGAAATTGATGCTAAAATTCGATACATGCAAAAGTACTATTATTAAAGTATTAAGACAAGTTGCGATTTTAACCTTCTTCACTCATTCAATGTAAAAAATGTATATATTTTTTAATTTAATTTATTTTTTAATTTTTATATTTTTAACAATTAACAGTAAAATTACTGTTCATTGTTTGATATTCTTCAATACAATACGAGTTTTTTATGAAAACAGGAATAAACAATGTCCAAAGAATTTACCTGATGAGCACAGCGTGGTGGTGGCTTTGAAGGAGTGTGCAATAGACTCCAAGTGCCTTTCTTGATATTGTAAAAGTACAAATCATTATACACAGAAGTCTAAATTTGAAAAGATAAACAAAAAAAATATTAAATTTCAACATAAATCTATACTACTATTATAAATGTGAAAGTTTGGATGGATGGATAGATGATGTTAGTCAATCACGCCAGAGCAGCTTAATACAATTCGGTGAAATTTTGTAAAGAGAAAGATTCTTGTTTAGAATAAGACAAGGTCTACTATCTATTCCAGTTCATTGAGTAGTTACTTTTTTTATTAATTAAAAGCTAACTTTCCCGCAAAAAAAAATTTGATTTCTCTACCACCAAATGAGTAAGACTTCAATTTGTTTTTTACCCATGCAACTGAGGTTAGGCTTAGCATGTTTTCAACTGACTTTTTCAGATGATTCAGCTTATTTTCTTAGTGTTTGATGCATTCAAAACTAAGAAATGTAACGTAATCATTTTTTTGGATTCATTTTGAAGTACTTTTGAATTAAAATAAAACAGTATAAAGAAGATTAAAAATTTCTAATCTGTATTACATTATCCCAACTGACAGAAATTTCACGCATTTGCATTGTTCTAATTGGCGTTGAAAATTTATGCATGTGCAGTGTGTTGTCCTTGTTGACAACTGTATTTTCATTTTAATTAAAAGTTTAAAAAATATGTGTATAATACTGTTGTAGTTATCATAATCTCAACTGATAAATAAAATAGATCTGACTTGATTTTAAAGATATATAGACTTGATTTGTTCTTTTCTTTATTGGTACACACTGTAAATCAATTGTTTTTAGGTTAGTTATATGCTTTACCATTCATACAAAGTTGCGGGTAAAATCTAGTATAAAATAAAATTTTATTCCGCAGATATCTATAACTAAAATCCATCTTTTTTATTGTATAAATGTAATAGCATTCAAATAATAGCACAGCATAATACTATGAATATCATATTGTAAAATGTAATAGTATTCAAGTAATAATGTATAAATGTAATAGCATTCATAAGCATTAATATGTAATAGCATTCATTCGAGTATAAACGTAATAGCATTCAAATAATAGCATAGCATAATGCTATGAATATCATATTCATAGTATAAATGTAATAGCATTCAAATAATAGCATAGCATAATACTATGAATATCATATCCATAGTATAAATGTAATAGCATTCATTCCCATAATAATATAATATGAGATTTAAAAATAATAATTTACCCTTTGATTTTTGATTAATAAATTAGCATGTGCATGTGAAAAAGAAACATTCTGGCCTGATGGAGTAACCATATAATTATAGCTAATCATAAAATTTTCAGAACTTTTTATAAACAAATACCACTATTTAAGATTCAAATTTAAACCAAAAAAATAAAGGAGTTAAAAAATTAATACTGATAATTTATCACACCAATAGCAAAAGTTTTTATTCTCTTCCAAAAAATAAGACAGTCGTTTTGAAAATTAAGGGGAAGAAAAATTTCTTTAGATTATTAATTAGTAAAAAAAAAAGTTTAATAGCAAAACTGTATTTAATAACATTTAGTAAACATTTTAAAAATTGTACAACTTTATTCCAAGTAAAAAACTAGCAAATGTGTTTATCCCATGAATTTCTCATGTAAACTTCAACCCCTTCAGACAACATCTCAAACACAAAGCCCACATTCCACTCTTATCAACCCAGCTTCTCGTCTAGGGGAAATACTCAAGCTCATTGTACATGCCTATTATGTATTAGCACTTTCAAAATGGAATGATCTATTTGAATTTTTAAATGTTACTAAATGATACAAGGCTGCATTTTTTGGCCAGTTGAATCATATGGCAGTTGACCTCCAGGTACATGCATTAGCTTCTGTTCTGTTTCTATATTTGGTATTTTACTAGAATAAAAAAATGAAGTGTATGTGATTTAAAGGAAGCGCATTCAGCTGATTGTTGCAGACAGTCGAAGGTGAAATATTTCAAGGTATATTTAGTAGAAGTCTTGGAATATATGTTGAGATTTTATTCATTTTGTTAGCCATAGATATAAGATCATGCTACTTTCTGAAACAGGAGTATAAGAATTTTTTTTAACTGAAAATAATAAAGTTCCTTTTCCTTAGAAACAGAAGATTTTAGGCATATGTGGTGATATCTATGCATATAAATCAGATAACATCCCTCGGACCGAAGTGCACTTTTGGCCCAACGGATTTGTTACGTGGCTACTAACCATAAGATTGGTAGTTCGGGCCTAGCACTATCTGCTATACACACAAACATAATATCCCTTTCCATTCTTGATTTGAGCCTACATCTAGTTAAACTTCTGAAGTAAATAACAAGTAAATATGAGCTTTTCAATGCAAATTTAAACTGGAATTTCATTACTTACCAATTTTTATTGATTTATTTGGTTCTAACATTAGTAGCCCAATTGAATGTCAGCATGCACAGATTTAAATCAAATTTGGATACAGACCAACAATTCTTATGTTAAATCGCTTACCATTTTTTAAAACAATTTTGAGTTATGTTTGCATTTACCAAGATTTTCTGCTGTTAGGTTTTGAGTGAAAATTCATAGTAATCTAAATATTTATTGTAAAAACCACATCTGAAATTGGCCTAAATGCATTTTTTTCTTATGCCAATGAAAGTTTAAAATAAGACCATTTATCAGCTCAAAGCTGACATTTTTAACATTTAATTTCTTTGTATACAAGAAAACAAAAGAAAATAAAATGTGGTTTTCCAGGTCAATTATTAAGATATAAACCATTAAAAAAGATTTAAGAGTTAAACGTGAATTGAATTGCTAGTGATGTTTTCTGTGAAAGGCCACCAATTCACATACATGAAAAATAAGTAAATAAATACATAAGCAAACTAACCTTACTTCCAGTGTAATATTCTCCACCAAATAAAATCAATTCTTCCTTATCTGGATGAGGACTTAACGTAAAAGCAGATCTGGGAAAAAAAACGTCCATTTCAGATACATAATTATTATACACACACACATATATATATATACTGTTACAGAAAATTTAATGAGTCTGGTGTAATCAGAGTATGGCGAAATAATACAATAAGCTGAATAATAAAGAACGATAATTGATACTCAAAATTCCTGCAGAGGACTTCCAACGACTTGTGGACTCCATGACACGTCGAGTTGTTGCACTTCGCCGGGCAAAAGGAGAACTGACACGATGTTAACAGTCATCCCATGACTTTTGTCACTTCAGTGATATATAATTTGTAAAGTAAAGAAGATTCCAGGAAGATCACTGCATCCAACTGAAACTATCACCATAATTCCTATAGATTCTAGAGACTATTTTGTCAAATTTTTCATCACAGTCAGGATTAATTGATAAAAAAAAATGTCTTTTTTAATAGGAAATCCACTGCATAGGAAAGCAATATCAGAAATTCATATAAATATTGTAATGAATCTGTATTATTTTTTGTATTACATAAGAATAATTCATATCAATTATTCCAAAATTAGAATCTTAGCATTCAATATCTACAATATATTAGATAAGTTTATTCCCATTTCAAATGGGCTGCAGCATTTTTTTAATATTTATCCTTTTAAGAAAATATTACATTATTTCAAATTAATAAGGGCAAAATATATTTGAAATAATGCAATAATAAATATATCACACTATTTCAAAATAATAAGGGCAATTGCAATAATTGTAACCATTTATCCATTTGCACTCAGATTTTAGGGGGGGGGGGGAATGAGAATCAGTTATTTTATAACTATTCATTAAAATAAAATTTAGCAGAATGTAATCTGTGTGATGATCTGAAAAAATTGAATATCAATTCCTGTGTGCTAAAGCTCCGAGATTTTGAAATTTATTTACAAATTATTATTTATACAAGGCCAGATTTTATACAATTACCATCATTAATAATGAGTGTAATTCAAATAATAATGAAGTCCAAATTGATTTCAGGATTTTAGACATTTTACTGTGACCAACAGATTCATTCATAGCAGTAATTATATTTATTGATTATTACTTAACAAATTTTTATATAACCTAAAATGAACTTTATTTATCATTACTTATTAATTACCTAGAAAAAATATTTGTTAGGTTCTTTAAATAGGAATCTTTGAAAATATCTAAATTCATTACAAGGATACCATTCAAGGATTCAACTGATTAAGAAATCATTGATCCATATATATATTTTTAAGCACATATAATAAAATATATAAATGAAATAATTGCATTTAAATGAGAACAAAAATACTTCATTTAAAGCATTCACTATTAATAATAAAGAACATGTGTGTGCTTGTGATGCCCTCCAACAAATCAAGCTGTCTGGCCAATAACTGCAACAATAGGCACAAAAATGCAATAGTGGGTTAAATATGCAACTTAGAGCAATTTTTTTTAATTCTAAAATAATTAAGTAGAATTCTGGTGTTTATCTTGCCATAAATTCTGGAAATATCACTAAAACAAAACAAAAAAAATTATGCATCATTTTTAAAAAAATTTATTTAATGTCATTTTTATTATACCAATTTAAAAATTGCATAATTTTTTTCTGAATTTGATTAATTTCTTAAAATACTTTTGTTTGTAGTAAAAAAAACTGCAATGAAAGAAAAGTTTGAATCTTTACTAAATAAACGGGATGTGAAAGAGAACAGTTCTTTGCTCACCTGTGAAAAATTATTAAGTTTGATAGGTGATGTAAAGAAATCAGATAAGAAAAGTGCCACATGATTATAGGTTACTTCAACATTATGATGTCCTTGCAGTTGAAGAAAAATTAATAGTCCCAGTAACAAATGCAACACCAAATGTAATGTTTTATTGCTCAAATGATTCTTTGCTTGACATTTTGTATGAAACTCATTTATCTATAGGGCACAGTGGTAAAGACTGAATGATAAAAGAACTTAATCGTCGCTATAAAAATATTACTCAAGACAATATTAAGATTTTCCTGAATTTTTGTGAATCTTGTCAACAAAAACGCAAAATGGGCAGAAAAGGTTTGTTGTTAAGCCCGTGATTTTTTTCACATATGAATTCAAGATGTCAGGTTGACCTCATAGATTTTCAATCACAACCTAATAGAAACTATAAATTTATTTTAGCTTATCAAGATTACCTTACAAAGTTTTTGGTTTTAAGACCTCTTCAAACAAAGAGAGCAGAAAAACTTGCAGAACAGTTGCTTGATATATTCCTGTTATTTGGAGCCCCACGTACATTGCAGTCGGACAATGGAAGAGAATTTTGTAACAAACTTATTGATAACTTTAAAGTAACTAGGCCAGAGCTTAAGATCGTGCATGGCAAGCCAAGACATAGCCAAAGGCAAGGCAGTGTTGAGAGAGCCAATCAGGACATAGAAAATACGTTGCCGACTTGGTTGCAAGACAACTAGTCAACTTCGTGGAGTAACAAGTTAAAATTTATCCAGTTTATAAAGAACAGAGTGTTCCATTTTGGTATTTAAAAATCCTCCTACCAGGCAATGTTTGGTTGCGCAGCTAGAGTTAGACTGTCAACAACTGCCATTCCGAAGGAAGCACTTAATTTGTTGGTCAACAAAGATCAATTACAAAATACTTTAACTGCAATGAATGTTTCTTCTCAACCTGATAATGAAAAAGTAGTTGAACAAACAGTATTAAAAAATTCCATTACAAAAGTATGTGTTGTCTGTTTAAAACAATGCAGTGAAGATTTATGGAGCCTGTCCAAATATCATGTTCGGAAGAATATTTTCAGATGAAGTTGAGCAGATAATCTGTAAATTGTGTTTTAATGAACTTAATGTTCAAAGAGAAAGAGAAAAATCTAAAAAATGTTTAGGAATTAAAGCAAAAAAGATGAAATTAATGTCGGATAAATCTCATTCCAAAGCCTCTGTGGGGTTTACCGTCCGTATCCCAGCGCCTGAAGTTAACAGAGGAAAAGGTGATGCCAAATCTATTTTAGCTATAATCATAAAAATAACCAAAGGGCTTTACCAATTGAGCACAACGAATGGCTGCATAAAACAATTATATTCCTGATCCCAGTTCAGTGTGCGAATAAAAATTAATTAAAATCGAAGAAGTACCAGAAGTAGAAATATTGCTGCAGTCAGTTGCTACAGCTTAAAGTTTAGGTACTGGTCAGGGTTTAAAAAATGTTCGTGTAAAACCCAATGTGTCAACAAAAAATAAAGTTTTGTTTTTAGAAATAATGTTCTTTGTAATTCCAAAAGTCACTTTAGTAATCCTTGTTGTAAAAAATGATTTTATGGAACGTATCATTTATTTAGGTTTCCCAATGCATACTAATTTAAAATTAATGTTTAAATGCATCTATAAAAATTCCTATTTGTTTATAAATGAAGAAATTAAGCAATATGAATATCTCAATTTGAAAAAAAAGAAAAGAAATACAATACACTGAAGTGACAAAAGTCATGGGATGACTGTTAATATCGTGTCAGTTCTCCTTTTGCCCGGCGAAGTGCAACAACTCGACGTGTCATGGAGTCCACAAGTCGTTGGAAGTCCTCTGCAGGAATATTGAGCTGTCTGTATAGACGTCCATAATTGTGAAAGTGTGGATGGTGCAGGAGTTTGGGCACGAACGGACCTTTCGATAATGTCCCATAAATGCTCGATGGGATTCATATAGGGCGATCTAGGTGGCCAGATCATGCGCTGGAATTGTCCGGAATGTTCTTCAAACCAATCGCGAACAGTTCTGGCCCGGTGACATGGCGCATTGTCATGCATAAAAATCCCATTGTTGTGTGGGTACGTGAAGTCCATGAATGGCTGCAAGTGATCTGCAAGCAGCTGAACATAACCATTTCCAGTCAATGATCGGTTCAGTTGCACCAGAGGACCTAGTCCATGCCATGTAAAAACAGCCCACACCATTATGCAGCCGCCACCAGCTTGAACAGTGCCTTGCTGACAGTTTGGGTCCATGGCTTCGTGGGGTCTGCGCCACACTCGAACTCTACCATCAGCTCGTAACAACTGAAATCGTGACTCATCTGACCACGCCACGGTTTTCCACTGGTCTAGGGACCAGTCGATATGCTCACGAGCCCAGGAGAGTCGCTGCAGGCGATGTCGTGCTGTCAGTAAAGGCACTCGAGTCGGTCTTCTACTGTCAAAGCCCAAGAAAGACAAATTTCGCCGCACAGTCCTATCGGACACGTCCCTCGTATGTCCCACATTGATTCCTGCAGTTATTTGACGAAGTGTTGCGTGTCTATTAACATTGACTATTCTACACAGACGTCGGTCGTTAATTGCAGGTGGTCGCCCACTGCGCTGTCCATGATGGGATGTGTTGCCTGAAATTTCATACTCTCGGCACAGTCTTGATACTGTGGATCTCGGAATGTTGAATTCATTAACGATATCCGCAATGGAATGACCCATGTGTCTAGCTCCAACTAACATTCGACGTTCAAAGTCTGTTAATTCTCGTCGTGCCGCCATAAATCACGAAAAACCTGTTCACATGAATAACTTGAACACAAATGAAAGCTCTGGAAAACGAACTGCGCATTTATACTTTTTCGCTGCGATACTACTGCCATCTGTATATTTGCATATTGCTATCCCATGACTTTGGTCACTTCAGTGTATATACTATTAGAAGCGGCATCACAAATTAATGAATTAAAAGAATGATCATAGGCAAGACATACAAATTGAATGAGGGTTTAAAGCAATTATTCTAGATTATACACCTTTATTTCTTTATATTTCTCTTTCATTTTCTACTGATGTCATATGCCTGTCCACTACAATTCATCATATTTAAATTAATCTCATTTAATATTAATAAAACTTTTCAATAAATCCTAGAAATGACACATCTATACTTAATCTTCAAAAATTAAATATTTAATAAAGTGCAGAAATATCAGAGGTAGAATTCAATTGGATACAATATTTGGCTACTTTTGTATCATCTTTAATTTTATTAAAAAAATTTCTAATGAAGGAATAAGTTGTTTTTGTGATGTATGAGCTAAATCCTGCACAATTCCATCTTTGGAATTTTTTATTCTGTTTATATAATCCACAAGCACAGAATCATACTTACTTAATAATTCAATTAAATACAAAAATTTACCATTATTAGGCCTTTCTATAATTTCTGTATCTTCTCGAAGCAGAAGATTATTACACACTAAAAATAAAATCACATTTACAATTCTTTGAAATAGTAATTTCAGAGAGAAGAATATTTTTCTCAGTAAATAATTTGTATTTCTGTTTCTTAATTATACTAACTTTGTTATATCAACTGTACTACATAAATTTAAGGCTTTCACTCATTCTATATAAGTAATAAATGAATTAAGTGACAAATAGAATGATCTTAATCTTGAATTACAGTTGATCACTTTCTACAGTTTTTATAGACACCTATAAGTAGTGTATGTTTTTCATTTCCTCTTACAGCAGAAAAAAATACCCTATCTTGAATAAACCAATCAGCTGCAAAGCTACATTTCATCATTTAGCACTTCTTTTTTTAAAAAAAAGTATTAAGTAGTGGAAAATGATCGACCTTCAGCTTTCCAAGTAAAAACACTTTTGTGTTCTATGGTTTTTAACACAAAACATTTTTAACTTATCAGTTATATTGGTCATAAATCTGAACTACTTACATGCACTTGATCATGTTTGTTATTGTAATTTACATCATTTTTCTTATTCAATCATATTTGTATATGCATATGGTTCTTCAAAATTGATCACAATTTCTACACATTTATAGTAAGATTGTATAATCTGGTTAGAATTTTCTCCACCAGTTCAAGCTTGAATTGTAATTTTTGGAGATGTAGCAATTTCATGGCCAGAATAACTTTGCAGACAAGAAAACATCTAGTCGTAATTTTTTGGAATTTGACTTTCTTTTTCTGCTAATTTTCTTTTCAGAAAATGAGTCTCGACACCCAAAGGAATAATTCCTTAGCATTTACATGATTAGATCTAACAATACTAAACATTTTATAGTATTAATTATCAAAGTAACATTAGATTTAGCTTAGTAGGTGAGGTAAATGACTGTTCTTAATGTTTGTAATATATTGCACACCTGCACTAAACTAATATATCCGTAAGTTAAGTTTAATTTAAAATATATCAATTGTTCCAGTTAAATTTCTTTTTTTTTCTCTCCTACTATTTATAATTTTAGTTTTGATAATGGTGGGAGACCCTCCATTGTGGGGCCATAGTTTATAGCATTTGCCGAACCCTCCAAATGTCCAGCCCAGACTAGTAACTATAAAATTATTTCAGCTTCACTAACATACAAAATTCCAAAATGTTTATGGTTTCTAAAAACTATATGGTTTTTGAAATTTTATACATACTATTTAATAAAATAAATGTAACCAAATAAATAAAATGTATGCTTTCTCTATTAGAATCAAGTACAAAGAATTGCTGCTTATATTCACCTAGGACCAGGTTGTGAACAAGGCTCTTCTCCGTGTTTACCACCTTGTTTTTGAGACTTCGCAATTAACTTTTCAATATCATCCTGAAAATGTTTGATTTCATAAATATTCCAACAATAATTTATTTTTAATTTAAATTATGTAGGAACTTTAGGTACTTATTCATTAATTACATGCCATTGACAAACTTTAATATTAAATGCATATTACTTGCAAACTCAAGAATCAAATAAAAGACTACATTTAAAGACAAAAATTTAAACAATAGAAAATGAAATTATAAGTAACAAAATATTAGAATTGATTTTGCTATAAATTCTTAATTTAATGCCCTTGAAATCAATAGACTTCAGATTTATTTAACAAAGGTTGTCTAATGCAAGAAGAGATATGTAGATTTTGACTTTAAAAAATTTAATTACTATCTATAACTAAATGTAAAAAGATATTTATTAACATTATGAAATATTTCATACTTCCACTATATAAAATAGTATATAAAAAAGTATAATTTAAAGACACATTATTGAAAGAAAATTTAATACAGTTGTCAATCTAATTCTAAATCCTTAATTGTTTACATAAACTTTATAAAAAATTATTGGTTATAGTCATTTTGAGGTACAGTGAAAAATAATGGGAGAAATAGGTCATAAAAACTCATAGTGTTATACTCTTTCAAATGCTCCAAATGTCTTGGCTTCAAATAAATTCGTTATTTTAATTGCATTTTCTTTCATTTATAATAAAATGATTGCACTTTTTCATTGGGCAGGCAGGTGCAAGTGAAAATTCACTAAATAATGTGTAATTCCACCAAATTGCTTTATCTATTTTTCGCTCATGGCCATCTATCGGAAAAGAACCAAAATGACAATATTTTTTAATTTCCAAGTGCATGATTTTTTAAAATTAGAATGAGAAACTAAAAAAAAAAAAAAAAAAAAAAGAATTCACTCTTAAGGGAATTATGAAATAGGTTTCATATGCCCTGATATAAAATGGGAATAGAAAGAAGCAGTTTGAGATCTGTGTTTCAATCTAAGTACTCCAAGCAACAAAGGCCTGGTTGGTAGAGCATTGGACTTGTACTCTTTAGGTTACGGTTTTGAAGCTCACCAGGCAAAAGATTCCCCAAGTATATGGCGACTCGCACTCGTGGTCGCAAAGTCCTCCATGTTGAGAGTAATACCACTGGGGGTACTGGGTCAGATGTTAAGTATATGCATGGAGTTTAATTTATTTAGCTTTCTCCATTTTTTATTTATCATGTTAATTTATATTCAAACAAACAGATTTTCTCAGAACATATTTCAATGAAAATTCGATATAAAGACCATATACTAAATTTCATCCATCTGGCTCAGATTTATTTGAGTTCTTTGTCACAGACAGATGGACATTTCTCAAAAATATGTTTTTTGAAATCAGTAAAGAGTAAAATAAGGAGATTTATCAAAATCTGAAGTTCAAATTCTTTGGTAAATACTATGTTTACTCTATATTATATATACAAAACGATAGAAATTATTCCATCATATACATGATGTAATAATTAGTAGTAAAAGCTCCATTTTCCCTCTTAAATAAGCATTTTTTTAAAATGATTTATATGAATGACTTTGATGAATTTATAAATGTTAGGTATATAAACGATTCCATTTAATTCAATTAATATGCAAGTCATGGTCACACAGAAACAAACAATAATTATTAGGTGATAAATTAAATGTTTTTAGCATTCTTTAAATATCCAATTAATTAAACCATTGACAGCAAAAATATAGCAGAACTAAATTTAATTTAACAAAGTGTAAGTAGATCTGTATTCTAAAAAAAATCGGAATCCTTATTAATTTAAAACTGATTTATCTCATTCTTCAAATGTTTAACTCAAAACCACGATGAACAATAAAATTCCTCCAAAACTTAGATTACATTTTCTGCTTAGCAATACATGTATTATTCTAATGGTATATATTAAATAATAATAAATACATATTTTAGTTCTTGCTTGCAGAAAACGGTAACAGTTTAGGTAATTAATTTTGGTCTCTAAAAGTGTATTGCTACGCATAGATCATAATTAATTAAATACAAGTCATTGCACGTCAATTTAAACATTTCACGGAGGAAAGGAAGGAAGGAATAAATGTGTGTTCTCCAGCGTATGCTCCAGAAACGCGGTTCGTAGCTTTTGCCGGGTTAAACAGAAACTAGGATCACTCACCCAGGAAAGCTACCTATAATCATTTTTAAACAAACTATTACACTTACCTCCCCTTTAGCCGCGAGTTCTTTCTTCATTCTAGCAAGAGCTTTCTTCTCAGTCTTCAGAGCTGTTTTCTCAGCTCCTTTACCTTTCTTTTTGTCTTTTTTACCCATAATTGCTAATAATGTTAAAGAACACACGAATAACGAACAAGCCAACACGTGCAAAATTTAAGTGCCAGATACATAAACCAAAACGATTTGATTACAATAAAGAATGATTGATTGATTGTTTTTATGCTCTCTTTGTAACTTTACCGAACAAAACTTTAATTTTTTTTTAAAGTACTCTCTGCTCTAGGAAATTTTTTTAAAGAAATACAGAAAATTAAGGATGAAGGATTTGAATTTAATATGATGAATAAATCTTATATTAAAGATTTATAACAGCAACAGCAAACAAGTAAAAATTAATCACCAATCGATATATCGAACGAAACCAGGGGACCCGTCCGAACTTTAAGGCCCTATCACACGGCGAAACTTTCGTCGATAGTTGTCGATTTGTGCCCGCTGGCAACCGGTCAAGCAAGTTTTCCGTCATCGTCAACTTTTTCTAACCTGCTTGAAAATGTCCATGATAGTGACGGAAATATTGTTTACAAACGAAATTCAACCAATCATGTGAAACTTTGGAAGTGACGTAGCGTGCCAAGAATGGCGTAATTGGCGATACTATACTAAAAATGCATGCATTTAATCTTACATATTACTAAATACTAAAAATAGTTTCGGTATCTTTTTCCCATTCTGTGGGGCAACTTATACTACCGTATGGGGAATAGTTCTCTAGAAGGATCTTCGAACTTGTGATGGAATTTTTTGAGATCCAACAGGATATTTTTAAGTAAATAAAAAAATATTAATGCTGATGTGAATTGTTTTCTTTTTGTGAAATATATTTGGCCATATTCAGCCTCTATTTATTCAAATAATAGTATAATCTTTTGATTATAGTAATTCCTTAAATAGTTTGTAAACTGCTTCTATATAATTAAAAAAAATTAACTCCAATGTTAGAGTGAAAAATATAATAGTGATTTTAAATTTTAATACTTAGATGTTCCTTCAATGTTGCAGAAATATAAAACATATTTGGTTTTGACAAAAATAGAAAAATGATCATACTTTTATCATTAGCAAAACACTAAATCACCTTTTGTATGATAGACAGTAAAATTTAGGCTTCTTTTTCTACATTTTTTTTCTTTTAAATTTAACAAATTAACAGTTAATTTAGAATGATTTCTGATTATACATTTGCATTGAGAAAGTTGCATAGAATGGCCACACATTTGGAAATAGTCAGACTAAAAAACAAGTGTTTTATTGCTTCTCATTCCTGATGTAATGTGGGGTTTTTTTTTTATGTTTGGCAATTTGAAATTTTACGAAAAACCTGTTTTTTATTATCTATGTAAAGATAAATGAAGTTTTAATACTTTAGCTTTGAAAAAAAAACTAAGGAAAATGCAATAACATATTTTGGAAAATTATTTTTGATTATTATTATTGAATGAAAATTATTTAATGATTCCTATTTTTCACAAATATTGGTAATAAATCCACAAAGATTTTTTTAAAAAAGCTCTGGAGTTGCAAATAAAATCAAAAAAAACATTTAACTCATTTTTTAAAAGTAATTTTTGAAATGAGCGAGACTAAATAGTGTATTGCCTTAGAATTTACAAATATTTATCAAATGAAGAATCCTATTCGATGAATTGTTTTATAATTTTGAACTGATGTGGGAAAATAAAAATTATTTAAAGGAATGATAAATACAAATCAAGTCCAATATACATTCTCAAAAATTATTTTTTTTAAATAAAAAGGAGGGGGAAAACATTCAATCAAATTTAAAAGAGTAAAAAATACTTCTTATTCAATGATATGGTGGTAATGCATTTAAATCCTGTTTTAATTAAAATTCCAAAAAATATGTTCTTATTGAATTTTTTATGTTCCACAATCAATTTCTTGCCATATTTCAAATTCCTAACTTTAATTATTTGTACTTCACATCTAGAAAAAGTAGTTTTTATTTTTATACTACACACAAAACCTAAAATTTGTCGAGATGGATCCAACAAATATGTTTTCATATAGACAAAAATCATTAGATTTCAAAAGTTATTTAATTTGGTTTTAAATGTATTGGCACTCCTCTTCTGTTTTATTTATGAATTTTTGTTTTATTTTCACTTTTCCAGAAAAATAAGCTCTTTTAAGGTACTTAAAATTGATTTTAAAATTTCAGCACTATTTATGATGGTATGCACCTTTTAAGCTTAATTGGATGCACACCCACAAATCATTTTTCTTTTCAATATATTTTTGTTTTAAATTTAATATTGATAAGATACATTTAAAGGAATTTATAAAATACAAACACAAAAGGAGCATTTTTTTTTTTTTTGCTTGTCATTATTACTTCAAAAAAAATTACAAAACAGTTACTAAGAAAAATTAAAAAGTTTCCTTATTTTACAGAATTCATTGTTACTAATTTTGATACTAATTTTGATAAATTAGTAACAATTGTCATTATTACTACAAAAACTACTACTAATTTGTCATTATTACAACAAAAATAATTACAAAACTGTTACTAAGAATAATTAAAAAGATTTATTATTTTACAGAATTCATTGTTGATAAAAATATTACAATTAGTGGAATGACACGATAAATATTTACAATAAATAACAAAAAGATTGATACTATTAGAAATGAAAATGACATTCAAAGGAAAAAATGGCTAGAAAAGTATTTTCAAATTCGATAAATGTACCACTTGTCTCATTTTACAATCCTTATTATATTCATTGTATTAAGCATTTAAAAAATTAAATTTGAAGCAGAAGTGATTCAATTTCAATTAATTCGATAATGTGTCGATAGAATTGCAATGGACAAATTTCAAGATAGTTTGAATTTTTTAAAAAAATTACAGCTATTATTGTAATGCTTTTGCATTCATTGAAGCCTAATGGGATCACTTAAAAAAATTATCCCGGATTTAATTGCAAATTAAAGCAACGTCTTGACTAGAATCCCACGAATTATGAAATAAGAAAACTGCCGATATTCACTAAGTAGGAGAAACGGATAAAGAGCGATAAATACATTATAATGTGGACCTAAGTTTTTAGGTTTACCAGACAGCAAATCCTCAAGTGACGTCACTTTCGTCATCGCGTGCTGTCGAAAGTGCTGACGGAATTTCGCCGTGTGATAGGGCGAAAATGAACAAAACGTCACTACTATTTGTTTCTTGACCAGGCTTTAAGAGAGAAGAAAGAATTGTTGCATTATTTTAGAAGGAATTAGAAAGGACAAGAAAGAAAGGTATTACACATTATTAAGAGGCTTTATTAGGCGAATGTATGATTTTCACCATATTAAAAGCCCTAAATTCAATTCACTCTGCCTTCAAATTTGTGAAGTGGGTTATTGTTTTGTTTTTTAATTCTACGATTTCTCCTTCTTCCCATGTAATTGTGCACGAACCTTTGATCTAATACTTTCATTGATTACGCCTTATCTCTTTTAGTATAGATTGAGAGTGAGCAGGTCGATGATGAAATTCCTTTCTGGAATTACAAAAACTGTGAATCTTTGAACGAACTTTTACACGTTTTAAAGATCAAGATCTTAAAAGATCTTGATCTTTTAACGATTTTTTATATTATTCTTTAAACGTTTAAAATTGATTTAATGAGAGTTGGAGAAGTATACAGAAGATAATAGAACGCCCAAAAAATGAGCAATATGAAACAGGAAAATCACATATTGAAGCATGGGACTGAGAATCAACAACTTACACTTAAGATAATTAAGACATAATCTTGAAGAGTAGGCAGCAATGCTTTTTACTTTTCACAGTGATTGATTGTGAGGACATTGCCTAATTCCAGTAGGATGATGGCCTCATAAAGAATCCTTGAAGAAATAAATAATCCAAACTGACTTGGGGTGCTACGAGTGATGTATATTTAGAAAATGGTCATAAAACGAGAAAATGAACAATCACCGAATTGTAGGAATACTTACGGAAGGGGTGACTTTGAATTCCATGCAATTCCTATGTCGGGAGGGTAGAAAAAAAATAGTCATCTATCCCAGGTAGCACATCCTGTTGCCTAATATTGTACAATATTGAGCGATATTATATGATATTAAGCGATATTCTACAATATTAAATAATATTGCAAATATTGTACAATATTTGTGTGTTACTAGGGATATTCCTGAAAGTTTGAATCTAGAGATGCATAATCCACCTTTTTTTGAGTAACAAATAATTTTGCTATTGCTATTTTTAAATATTTGTTCCAAATATCTGTTATTTCAATCATATTATTAATTAAAATTATTAATTATAATTACATTTAAAATTTATTAATTATAATTAATACTTAATTTACTAACGTAAGAAACAAGTGGTCAAATTAATTAATCTATTTTAGCTTATTTTTTAAATTCTTTTTAAATATTACTTATTTCATTTATTTATTAGAGTAAAGAATTTTCTTAAAAAATTGAATTAAAATTAAATGTCATTTCTTTAAACTTTTTATTTTATTTCTAAATTCTACCAATAGATGGCGCTAGCGAAGTAAATGAACTTGAAAACCACAAGGCTTTCTCTCGGTGGTCACGCTACTACTCATTTCACAATGATCATAAAATAGCAGATTGTCCAATGAAAATATTGGGAAGTCAAGGTCGCTATAATTGAGGGGGAGGGGTGACTAATCACTTTACAGTGAAAATTATCGGAAAGTGAGAAGTCACTGCTCTGATAGATTTCAGTGATATGCAATTCAGTGTTACGATTATTCCAGGAATACCAGTTGGGTCACTTTTCAATCCCTTCACAGAATTCTCCTTTTATCTTTATTCCCGTTAAGGAGACGGAACCCTGAGGACACAAGGGAAGAATGCTTTGTGTTTCTAAGAGTTCTTTTCCTCCCCTTGGAGGGTCGGGGATCACCCGATACCCTTCTTTTCTTTCAGAGCTGTCGACTCAGGCCGTTTTGAGATAGTATATTGTCAATACTGGGAGTTGTAACAATTTGCGATTTTAGATTGAAAGAACACTATTCTTTGTACTCCTCTTCCGCTTACAACACATTTGCCCATAGCCAACTTTAAGATTTTACATTATTATAATTTAAGATTTTACATAAAATTGAAATCGACTGACTTCTTCAATGTCTTTTTGTCACATTCATTAAAAATTAAGACTATCGAGTATTAATTTTTAAGAATTATGAATACATTTTTTAAATTATTATTCAATACATTTTTCAGTGGTCCAAGGTAAAATTAACATTATTGAAATATCTACACAATATTGCAATTAATTTACTTAAATTTCAAATTGCAGTTTTTGATAATTCAATCTCATTTTTTGCTGTTTTTGACAACGAAGCATTGTTTAGTGTATATCATGAGGTTTCATGGTGCATTAACTGGGGGATGATTAATTTTATATTAACAATTTTTTTAAAGTTGGTTATTTTTTACGCATTATACAATAAAGAGATCTTATATTCATTTTTGTGAAACATATTTTGAACAAAAAAAAAAGGTTTCATGTAAATCTTTCTCATAAAAAATACATAGTTCAATGGATGTGATTTCAAAGATCGTTGTAGAAGAAATCATTCCTTTCTTGTATAGAATTAGAAATAATCATTAGATAAATGGATTATTCTAAGCATAACTAATTATATATTCATTTTATCTACTTTTTGTATTCTTTAAAAAATATTTTTAAAAATATATATAACAACTTTTTTTTAAATGTCTGTTTTAAATATAATTTTAAAGAATGGATGACGTAATATATTTATCCATTGCTCTGAAAAAAGATTCTTTTTAAATTAAATTTTTCCATTTCCAACATAGTTTGATACTTGGTACATTATTTACTACATTTAAGTGTCACAAATTTAGTAAAGATATTGTTTCTCCCTTCTGGACAATGGGGTCAATTCATGGGTCACGTGTCACGTACCAAACAAACCGATTCTGTTCAATTTTCAACCGTTCTGCGCATCACGGGATGTCTGCCGATAACGTTGGTGAAAGCATTGCAGTCAGCTGTTGCAGTTGAATGTTACTCTAAACGAATAATTATAAAAAACTTTTCATATGTTTTAAAATTTAATATTGTGAATTATTTTCACCAAACTTTTGTAGTATTGTAATTTTATTTCTTATCCTAAAATTTCAATTAGTATTTTTAATGCAATTATTTTTTGTCTAATTAATTATCACTTTTTAATTTGTTTGCTACCCTTTTATTCTTTACTTTTCCATATATTATATATATATATATATAGTTCAAAAGATACATTTTGATAAATGGCTATGGTGGTGTTTTTGAAAAATTACATATTTTCTTTTTTAAAAAAAAAATTTAAATGATAAATCAAAGGGAAAAGAACCTATCCTCTGTAGGTTGAATTTTATAAATATAAATTTTAAAAATAAATATAACTCTTAGATAAGTTAAAATTTGTAAGCTTACCAATAAAATTATTATATATTTTTTTTCTTAAGTAGTAATTTTTATTAAGAGACTTTCTTAAGTAAATGATTTTTATTTGAGACTTTGATGTTTTCAGTTTGCTCAGAAGAAAAAAACATGAAGCTCAAATTTTTAATGTATGTAATAAATTTTGTTTACAATTGCAAATTATGAACTATAAAAGGTATAGATACAATTTTTTTAAATCTATGCAACCAGAACCAGTTATTTTATTTTAACTTATAGAAATCATTAAAGGACAAACAAATAAAATTATGCCTTGATAATTTTTTATTTACACATTTTAAAAAAAATAAAATACATATGATAATTATTTTTTAAAAATATGATTAAATGGATGTTTTAGTGCTCTTACCAATTAAAAAAAACAACTCAAAAGTTGTTTATCAACATTTCTTTTTTTAGACACAAAGAATATAAACATAGTATGGCAAGAATGTCAAAAATGATGAAATCAATTTTATTCAACAGAAACAACCTGAATACTGAACAACGTTTTCTTTATCACCTATAAAAACATAATATTGAACAATACAGTTTTAAAACAGAACATATCTGAAATGTATTTTTAAATTTTAAAGTTACATTGATAAAACTTACTCAGAACGAATATAAAATTAAACATACAATACAGCAAATTTAATAAACAAGAATAAGATCATGATAAATACAAATATGAAAGTAAAACAGGTTATAAAGAGGAGTTGAAAGAATATGCTTTTATAGAATTTTATTATTCAAAATTAATAGGTTAAAGTAGAAAAAAAAAAGTGAAAAATTCATGTAACAAGGAAGTTAGAAATAAAAAATATATAACAAATATTGCTACAGAAGTTGATTTTCAATGAAAAGACCAATATTTTTTAAAACAGAAATCACTGAAGTGCACAATAGTATAGCATGATATTATGATAACAATCAATTTCAGTTTAAATAAAGAAACTAATGACATTTCATTCTAACTATAGCAATAGTTGCCTGACATAAATCTGACTTGAATCTATTACAAATAAACAAATGTATTTGAAAAGCTAGTAATAATGATCTCTGAACCCATCCATTTTGCTCTTAAGTTATTAGATGTGATTACATGGCAATAAAACAATAATATGAATTACTACAAGAAAAAGAAAGCTTTAAAGTTTACACTCAAAAAGTAAAACCTCCAAAATGCATTTTATTATAATGCCAAAAACTAAAAAACAAATACAAAAAATTATTTGATGTTAATTAATGGTCTTTGAAAGTTATACAACATGCAAGTAATTGATATTATATAAGCACATATAAAGGACAGCCCCTACAAAATATTTATTCATTATAATTTTTGAAATGGCTCTTTCTACTGTAATATTATATAAGATATCTAGCAGTTATCAATTCTTTCAGTGACATTAAACTGAGTACAGTCATTTAAAATTTTATTTTCAACTTATATCCTTTTTTTAAAAAGTTCTTGTTCAATTTGAAAGCTTTTATCTGTCATCACAAAATCATTCAGTTTTAATACATCCATCAGATAGCTTTTAATTTCAAAAAATTCCTATTTAGATATGCTATCCCAGTGTAATGGTGAAATGAAGTTGACAGATCTTGAAAGTATTATGACTATCATATCTTTTAAAATATTAGCTTCTTTATAAAAACTGGAAATCATTTGCTGTTCTGTTGGGTTGATCTGTTTCTATGCAGTCAATAATGAATCTGGAGTTTTATTTTCAAAAATCAACTGGATTTTTAATTTTTTTTAAAAAAAAATCAAATGGATGCTTTGACATATTTAATTTTTGAAGATCCGTTTCAAAATTAAAAGAAGAATATACAGAGAAAAACCTTTCTTTCGTGAAATTTGCCAATGCCCTCATTTAAATATTATTAACAATATTCTCAGGAATGATTCTTTTTCACAGAATTTTGAACTTCATTTTGTAATTTGTGAATTATTTCAGTAAAAAGTAGCATTAAAGTAAGTAGCATTCCATTTAGCAAATTAAGAGCACTTTTAATACAATACATCAATTATAAATGCTGTTAACAATCAATACAAAAATTGAATTTTCCAGTAATTGGAAAAGATCCATTTATTGAATAAATCTTAAAGAAATTTATTCACCTCCACCCAAGTCAGCAAAATTTCCACTAATTTTCAGTTAAGAGAGATAGTTTTTACAATCAAAGTTTGTTTACTTACATCAATTAAATTTAGATAAGATTTTGTAGGATAAATGTAATGTAATATTCATGTAAATATTTCAAAATCTTCTAAGCATATTCAAAATTATCAGAAAATTCCATCAAATGTCAATAAAGAAAATTAGAAATGCATTGAAGATTTTGTTTAATTGTCCCCATTTGTTTTAGACAGCAATACACGTACCAATTTCTTTTCCTTTGAGAGGGTTTTCTAAAAAAATTACTGGCACAGTTTTTGGGTTTCAAAATTTTGTGAATACAAACACACTAAATGAATTCTTGAAAATAAACGGCACATATCACAACTTCGAAAACCACAACCTTCCATTCCAAAGCTAATAACCTATGTCAGGATTGTTGAAAGGAAACTAAAAAAATGCATTTTATCATGGCATTAACTTGTGTTTCACATTAAAGCATCCAGCAGCACATCAGTCTTTCATCTTTTAACTTTAACAGGAAGAAAGAAAACGACTCAAAATTGCAGCTACAACGTAAACAAAAAATCCGCTTCATACTTGGTGGAGGGCGTTAATCACAGACTCATCGAGGAAAGCTCTGCGGATGAAAACTTAAATGCCATGCGCAGAAGTCACATGTCACGTACCTTTGACGTCACATGAATTGACCCCATAGAGGAAAATTAGTTCCTGCCACCTGGAAACAGCGTCACTGATGCTTATCGCGTCGTATTTTCGCTTTGTGAGAATAGATCATTCTTTTTTTCTATTTCTAAGAAAAATTAAAATTACTTTATAATTTCAAAACGCAGCAATTCTCTCTGAGAATTGGAAATCGTTTTTCAATTTTTATGTATAACACTGCATAAAACTTGCTTAAAAATATATTTATAATTTTTGTATTGATGAGGTTCTAGCTGTCGTAAATCAAAGGTGTCCGATTTTTTGAACTTATTTTAAAAAATTTATACTTATTAAAACATTTTTTATTTTATATAATGGTAAAATTATTTCTCAAAATTATGGTGAAAGACTTATTTCCTAAAAAAAAACAAAAAATGTATATATTTGCATAATTTTTATATGGGATGAATTTATTTCCTATTCTGCTATTAATTTGTGCGTGTGTATTTTTAAGAATAACTAAAACTGGTCTGATTTCATAGTATCGAAAAAAAGAGTGTTACAATATTTTATAACCATTAATGAGTTAAAAATGAAATAAATTTTTTTACAGTTTTTTTTAATAATAGTCTTATTCTACTACACTATTCTGCAAGTTTACTGTAGAAGGGCTTGGGCTTTTAACATTTTAAAAATTTTTCTATGGGTTAAATTTCCTAATGCATTATCATTAAGTGAATGCATATATTCTTTTCTGTTCATAAAAATAAAGAAGAAAATAATTTGATTTTACAATTACATAATAACTTAGTAAGTATAAGATGTACAACTACATTATAACAAATGGTATTATACAATTATAACAAATGGTATTATACAATAAGCGACAAGTTTCATAATTAATATCATTGTCTGGAATAAAATTTTAAATCAGTTAAAAAATCCCTAGTATCCATTTAAATGTCAGTTAAACACATTTTCCGAATACTTTATGAACTTTCTTTTTTGCATAAAATCGCATAGTCTCCTGCGACTTTGTATTTTAACTTCATTTATTTCTTTGACATTAAGTCAGATAAATTATGTTTTAAAAACATTTTGAATTGAAATTTACAATAATCACAATCAAGATTAATAAATCAAACATATTCACCAGAGGTTTAAAAAAGAGATTCTTAAAAATTATCAATTTCAAATTTAGTAAATGATAAAATAAAATTATTCTCATACCAATTGTTTTTTTTTAATTTAAAACTACAGTTTTAAAAATGCAATAAGCCGAAAATAAAATAAAACTGCAATTATCAGAAAGAGTCGCACAGAAAAAAGCCTATTCAAATCTCCGCATGTGTTAGGTAATTGCCTATTTAAACGAAATATATTGACCCTCTTTTTCAGATAGTTTTTCCCGGAAATGGAATCATAAAAGGAAGTAAAATGAGTAGTAAACCCATGAAGAGGGCGAATGAATGACAGACCTCCCAAGCACAAAACATTTGCTTATTTTCAGTAAACCTTTTACCCACGCACCAATTTTAATCAATAGGAGTTTTGAACATTACTATGTTTCATATTTAACACACTTTGAAAAACCAATGGAAAATTATCTGAATGAAATTTCATTTTAACCTGTAGCTTACGAGTGGTAAAACTGCTGTACCACGATTTTTTTAACCTTTCCTTACGGGTCGGTACAACTGTTGTACGAGCAACTAGTTTGGATTTCGTTCCCCCATTTGAATTTCCGGCGAACCGAAATTGCCTCTAAAAATTCCTTTTCCCTTTGTGATACACCCCTTAGGGTCAGGAGGTTTTGTCCAGCTGTAGTTATAATCACTGTTGGCGCTAGTCAGTTTTGTGGACCCTTCTTTGGCGACATTTTTTTAGTAACATTGATAAGAGCTCACGAATGAGTTTACATAACTTCATTTGTTAGAAGTACTCTATTGAAAATATTATTCTTTTCCCCCGTTGCTTAATTTTTTAACATTGTAAATTAATTTTTTAACTTAATACAATTTTATAATAATATGCGTTTATAATTTTATTCAAATGATAAATTTTTTAATCAAGAATTACTTGAAATTTCATTTTTGATGGAATGGTTTTGTGAAGATTATCGGCACCCTAGATAACTTGTAACATCCTTGATCCAAATTCGTCAAAGTGCAGAAAAACTAAATTGAACCTCGCATTGGGGTTTTTTTTTCGCCTTGTCATTATATTTTACATTGAAAAGTGACAAGTCTGTTTTGTCTTCAAGCCTGCTTCCTTTTCCATGACTGGAACCTTTGGCATATATACCTCTCAGTCATTAATGTACTATTTTAACACAATATTAAAGAATTGGCAGCTTGCAATTTCTTTGCTTTAAAGTTTAATGCCTGAACGAAATATTCATGCTAAAAATACATTTGGGTTTTGATTTTTAAGCAAGCTGTAAGTTTCATCATTATTTTTCATGATTTATGAAAACGCTTGCTTTAATTATCTATAATAATCATTCATTAAAAGCTATAATTCTAATTTTAAAAAATTGGAAGAGGCTCTTAAAATTTATCAAAAATTATAGTTGGTAACTTTTTAGGCATTCTAAAATCAGAAGAGAAATCTTTATTCCTTTATTTTAATTCACTGAAAAGTTACTATACATTTAAATTTTTCCAGAAATATTTGTACTGAAACCAAATAAATTAAGTGACTGCGTAAAAATGGCAGGAATTCTAGATTTAATTTTAAGCATTTCTGAAAGATAATCTAAATAATCTGCTTGCAAAAATATTTGTAGTTAATAACAAATGCTGATCATTAGCCTTATTTATTAAAGAATTTTTAAAAGTTTTTTTATAACTACTTTTTAATATAATTTTTTTGCAATGAAATCTTATATATCAAATTCTAAGTAAACCATATATAATCTTACTTTGTTTAAATTAACCTTTTTTAATCTGGTGATGACCTACAAATTAATAAATTTTTATGCATAAAAAAAATTTGTTATAAATCGGCTGTTGATTGCTTAGAAAATAAAGCGTACTTTTCAGAAATATGACATTGTTATGAGTAATTGAAATTCTCGGAAAAAAATCACTATAAATTATAAGAAGCGACAATAGAACAAAGAAATGTTACTAGTAATTCATATTAAAAACCGTCCAAAATATGTTAGAAATAAAAATTATATCCGATTTCAAAAGTTCAATAGATTTATATAAAAAAAATTCAAATCTACAAAATAGCAGAAAATCACCTGCTATTTTGCAGATATATTTAATTTACAAAATAACAAAGGATTGTTATATGTGTTTTGTGCAAAGAAATGAAAATATTTTCAAAAAAAAATCAAGTATCGCATTTAAACGTGATATATAAATCGTTACATTTAATAAAGATAAATGAGTCAGAAGAAACTTTATAAGAATTAAATTTACAACTTCAGTAAGGCTTGAGAAATTTATTTAATCACAAATATGATTGAAAAATTGACAACAATTTGTTTATGTGCTAAATAACTATACCGCATTCATCTGAGTTACAAGTTATTTAATAACATAAAATTTAATTCATTACTCTTTCATGCACAATTAGTAAACAAATGTTCCAGAAAAAGAAAAAGAAAAGAAACTGCGCTAAAAAGCTTTTTCTAGGGGGCCATAAGCAGTAAAACCGCAAAAAGCAACCTGGTTAAACCGGAGAGGACAAATGACCAATTAACACCACGGGAGAGGGGAAAGCAGTTGTTATCTTTCTTCACTGAATGCCCGCATCCAAAGTAACTTTTCCGAATTTCGGTTCCCGCAACCTAAAGATTAAATAATACTTTTTTAATGCCTTCACATTTTAAATCTTAATTCTTATAGAAAAAATTGATATGTTTTGAAGAAAATTGATTTAAAATTTCTTATTTTCGTCTATATCATTTAAGAAGGCATCAGCTCTCCAAAAATGAAGTTTATTTAATTTAAAAATTAATGTTAGTCTTCCTTCAAAACAATTTCTTTAGCAAATAATAATTTAGTGCAGAAATGTTTGTACTCATAAGACAGCTGAGAATTACACACACATACATGAGTGCCCGAACAAAAGGCACCACGTATTTAAATTAGTATTTTTGATTCATGTATATATATGTTTGTTTAATACTTGAGAAAGCTTTGCAATTTTTGCGCTAAATTTCTTAATTTTTTCCAAATGCTCTCAATCAATAACAAATTCTCAGAATGAAATAGTCTTATCTATAGTAGTTAAAGAATTGACAGTAGTTAAAATTTAGAATCATAATAGTTAGGATTTCGGACCCAACAAAATAGATTAACTTCCCTTTTTTTAGGTAACAATGTCGAACGAGTCAGCTGGGAGGAAAGCCTCGGGCAAAAAGTGTACCTCAGGATGAACAGAATTCACTTCGGGTTTTTGACCAATCCCAGCTCGCGAAACTATCTCGCTACGTATATCCATGTATATGAGCAATGTGATCGTACTTGTGATTGGCTAACGTCACTGATAATGTATGTTTACATTTTGGAGATCGAGAATGAATGTTTGTCAGATTCACTCCGATTTAACTTAAAACCACTGCTATCCCTCGATTAAAATAATGGTTCGAATTTACACAGAAATATGAAAGAATTTATTAGCAAGTGTTGATATATGTAGGATAGTAAACATAAAACTATAGTTCTTTTTATCATTTACATAATGCTATTCCATTTACATTAACTTACAAATTTTCTGTAACATGTGAAATTATTATGATTTAAAGTACATTTGTATGTATCACCAAATATAAGTATTATGTTTAGATAAATAGTTTTTTAAAATTTATTTCAAGTATTTGATTTCTAGTGATTATTTTTATCTTTCAAAGAATGCTTACTATCAATATTATATTTTTACAAGTATTGAGTCATCATTTTTAACGATCTTCATCATCTTAACATTTAACTATTTGAACTTTATTACTTGCAGATATCCGTATCTCTACAGTTTTGATTTAATCTCTTTACTTTTTTTCCCCTCCTTGTTTCAATAACACTTAGTTTCCTTGAGTCCAACTAATTGTTGACATTCTTATTAAGTACGAATTTTAGAGAATGGCTATATGACAAGTCTTAGTAAGCATTGTCTTTTCTTTGTTTATTTATTTGTTTTGAATGTTAATGGAATATGGAGGAGGAGAAAATATTCATTTAGTAAACACATTCAAAGTGAAAATAAAAATTGGGATTCTAAAAATGTAAATCCAATATTATTTTCCTTTTTAAAATTAGCTACTTAGGCTCTGACATTGATTTCTATTATATAGCAATTGCAGCAGAATTTTTCGAGTAAATGTCTTTATAATACCAAGACAATTTGCACAATTCTTTTGATATAAATTATCATGAATTTTTTGTGTGTGAATTTACATTGAAATATTTTAGTATCATCTGCATTTACTTTATTTAATGCTAACTCTTTAAATATATTCAAATTTCAATAAAAGGCATCTTTAATGTTATTCAATATTTTCAATACATATGCATAATGTAATTTTAAATAGCCATGTTATATTTCTTCAAAAAAAAATTGCAGCATATTTTTTTTTTTTTTTTTTGAATAGGTTCTTTCAATAATATATATCTAATACAAAAAATAATAATACATTTTACATGGAGATAAAAATGCCAATCTATTGAATTTTTTTATGTGAAGGTCAGTATTTTTAAATCCTTTTATGGAAAGTCTTATACAAATGTTTGAGGACTCAAAAAATACACTTAGAATTTTAATCATTAGATGTATAAAATATCATTGGAGGATATTAAAATGCATACATGCTATACTTATTAAACGAATGAATAATTATGTGCATTTATTGTAAGCTATACAGAAATTTTATACAAGCATAATAAATAGCACTTAGTTCCTAAGAATTTGTTTTAAATACAAGCAGTCTTTCAACAACTTTATTTTTTTATGATTATTTCGGTGTCAGATAAATGTTTTAAAATTTCAGTTCTTTTAAGTATTTAGTTTTTTATAAACTATGTCCTAGTTCTAATCTTCAGTTTCTAAACATTTACATTACATTTCAACTTCATCTCTACTCATACTATAGTTAAGCAAAAAAGTGTAATATTTAGTTTTCATTCCTTTTAACAATTTGCTATTTTGTTAAAATTTGTTATTTAAATTAAAATAGCTTTATAGCAGATACTGAAATTCTTCCCCTCAAAACTTAAAAAAGTTAAATGTTTTGTTATTTCATTTTCTGGAAATATTTAATTTAAACAATATTAATAAATAAATATGCTGTATAATCCTGGTTCATCGTAAGCTGATTTTACGAAATACCTTTGATATTGCAAAATCCAAAAATAAATGGAAGGAATTTAATTTACTCCCATGAAATTGCAAACTTGCCGATTTTTTCATTACTAATTTATATGCTATTATTCATATACTAAAGTTTTGTTCAAAACACTGTCCTTCCCCCTCAAAAAAGAAACTTGTATTGTCTATATGCCTCTACAGAATGTAGTCTTGACCTGCTATCAAATAGTAGGCTCTGATCCATGTAACTTTTTTGCTAATAAAGAATATATAGTATTAATAAAATAAGAATATTACATAAATGATAAAAACATGTTACAAAAAGCCTAATGAACCAAAACGTGGTACATAGCTCAAAAATTTGGATTGTATTTAGAACATCATAGTGTTTATAGACTGGTGTATTATTAATAATTTCAACATGCATGATAAAAAACATCATTCAAAATGGTCTACAGAGAAGATCATTATATCTACAACTACAAAATTTCTTATTTATTTCTTCTTGTGCTGTTAATGCTCATTAACTCTTTCAAGATAAATGAAAAATATGCTTCTTCCCAAATATCTCAATTTTTGTGTGAAGTTATATAGGTTTGCTTAAGTTTTGACACAAAATTTCTATAAGACAAAAACTTAGGTGCTTCATTTGATTATTTGGTCTGTCTTGGAATGTCTTTATTTTTTACTTAATTATCAATTAACCAAATTAAATTAATGTAATTAGCTAAATGAGTAACTTTTCTTAAGCCAAACTCAATCCTAAGATTTTTTTTAGCAAACCATGATTGGAAAAAAAAATGACCTTTTCTTTTAAAGATTAAGGAAGAATTTTTCAAAATTTGAATTAGATTTTTCAATTAAAGATTAATAAAAACCTTAAGTTTTTTCTTCAATAATTTTGAAGCATATCAGATAAAAAACCATTTTTACATTATTTTATTGTTTTGCATGTTTTAATTTGTAATTTATATTAAAATTTAAAAAACTTTTTTAAATATATTTTATAATTTATCTAGTTACTGGATTTATATTCACAAGCATTCCAAACATTTTAAGTATATATGTTAGTAATTTTTTCCAATCAAGTCGGAGTAATGAAACATAAAATATTCCTGTCAAATTATCATGAAAAGTTCAAAAAGGTGGAGGTTTTTAACTCTTTACACTGTGATAGTGCCTCTGACTCATTATTCAAGATTGTGCAACATTTTGACATCTAATTTATTTATTTTTCAAATTTAATTGTTAAAAACACTTGCATAATGGTTAAGAGATGTAGATTAATTTTTCAAAGAAATTCTACTTAAAAGAATTATGTATATTTATTTTTCATAGCTATAAACAAATCTTTGTATTTGGTGAATAATTTTGCATCTAATTTTTTCCGGAGTTTAAAGGGTTAAATAAGTGATCCCAAACAAGCTACTAAGTTTGCATCCGAATAAGCGTCAGTTTATTTAAACACTAAAAATAAATATTGAAATTCTAATTTTTCACATTTAAATAAAAAGGTCTGACACTAAAAAGAAATGTTTAATCAGAAAATTTGCAGCTATTAAAAATATCTACAAAATAAATTGTTAAACATTGTGATTGTTTAATTAAGTCAGAATAAATAGTTTAAAGTTCCAATATGGAAAAATAATTTTTAATAAATGTAAAAATGTTCATATTCCACTTAAGTATATGTTATATTGATGGAAATAATTGGGAAAAGAAAACTATACATGGGAAACATTTATAAAATTAATTGATATCCAAAGAGTAAGCTATTTATTAATATGTAAAGCTGAATCATTAAGTAATAAGTATAAATGGAAAAATTAAATAGAGAATCATTAAAAATCTACAATTTGTATAAGGTAACATATTCTTATTGCTTTTGTTTCACTTCAAAGTGTGAGCAAACTCTACATATCTTTATATGAGGAAAGGGGAGAGAAAAAATGAAACTCAGCATTATTCTTAAGAACTTTTTAAGCATACAAAGTGATGAAATATGCAGACAAAAAATAGATAATGTAACATGTATTTATATATATATATATATTATCTTTCTACATCTAAACAAATTTTATAGATTTCTATTTCAGAAGAATTTCTACCCAAGAATGTACACTAAACAAATGAAATATAATTTTTTTTCATATTATCCAAATGATCCATTTTCACTTTAATATAAAACAAAGCTACAGCATGGAAAATGTTCAATTTCTTACCTATCACTTACTGCTTTATTTTTTGAACAATGTATCCTGATGCTAATTTACTATTATTTTTTTTTTTCCTTAAAGGAACCTCCTAAAAGTTAAAAGCTTAAAAAGAAAGCCAGAAATTTCTGGACAATCTTTTCAGCTAAACCATTGGGAATTCGTTCCTTTATTTTAAGGCATGAGAAAACACACAATACTACAAAATACTTACAATATAAACTGGAGTGAAAAAAAATTAAACATTTTTTTTCTTATAAAAATATTTTCTATTTTAACGAGTTTTTATTTATATACTAATTCAAACAGTTAGTAAGCCCATTAAAATGAGATAAGAATGTAATAAAGATATCTTTCTTTAAAGGTCTTCTTTAGTATATTACTTCCATCATAAGCTTGTTTCTTTCCATTTTAAATATGTGATTAACTTAAGTTTTTTAATTTAACCACTTACCTTTTCTTGACACTTTCAAGATAATCTCTTTCCTAAAAGTTAAGCTGAAGAGAAAGCTAGAAATCTCTAGACAATCACTTAAAATTAACCATTGGGAATTATTTGTTTATGGTGTTTAAATTTAGAAGGAATAAGGGATAATTCCCATTTTGTAAGATTGACAATTAATTAATTTTTTAATTTTAAAATTAATATAGAAATGTTACTAAAAATTTTTTCAATAAAAGACTTAAAAATTTACATTTTTAGTTATCTGTTCAAACATTAGAGCTCTAAATGAAAGTATGTTAAAGTTCTGAGTCAAAGAAAATTTATTCAATTTTTGATGGGCAAAAAAACTTATATAAACTCCACAATTAAAATCATCGGTTTGTTTTGTATGAGGTGGAAAAACTATCTGCCAGTGGCTTTCTGAATTAAGTAATTTATTCAAAATCATAGACCATTTCCTAATCAAAATTACAGTATTACTATCTGGTCTGTCACCAAGTGGATCAAAATATTCAAATGTTTTAAGTTTTATATTAACAATAATCAAAGTCCAATGACAATTTAAATTGACAGGAATAATTAATAAATCTAGATTTGGTAGCTCTTGAATCCAAGAAAATTCAAGAATATCCTTCCGATTAAAAATTAAAACTGATTGCAAGGATTCTATTGCTTTACAATTTCTGAATTTCTCAGTTAATAAGAAAAGAAAAGCATCGACAACAGAATCATAAAGCCATCCTTTTTTAAAGTTTGGTGACACAGACTTCAGATAATTCTCTTCTTTCCGAGTGACAAAAAGATCTAAAGATTTTAATGCATAAAAAGAAAGATTAATATTATTAATAGTTACTATTGTTGCAGTAGGATTATCTGAATTAATCTTATTGAATATATTAAGACTAACACATAAAGAATTTTCCCCAGCAGAATAAGATTTTAAAGGAGAAACTTTTTTTTTACCATTGGGATCATCATTACTTTTTGTATCATGATTAGAGCATTTAGAAATTTCTATCCCTGGATATGATTGTAAAGGTGCATTCTGCTCTATATTAATATCAGGTTCATCAATATTTTTTTCATTTAATCTTTGCCGTTTTCCACTTTTTTCATGAAATGATTGTTTCCTCTTATGTCTTTGAGAAGTTTTAAAAAATTTAAGCTGATGGGAAATTTTTTGATTGGGAGCAACATACACCTGAGGTGTGACAGGAGCAGGATTATTTGTATGACTGACAACTCCACGCATACCAGATACTAAAGTATTTAAACAGTTTACTACATCAGTTAGCATAGTTTCTTGAATGCGAGGAAGTGTAATTAATTCCAAAATCTCGGAGCATAGTTTTTTGCATTCAGCTTCTTTTGTGCTAAAACATGCAGATGAAACATTATCTTTCAATTCCAAATTAAAGATTTGGGGGTCAATTCCTTGTGTATTTCTTTCATTTTCAACAGCAGAAAAATCATCTGTTACAAAAGTTTTTATTTCAGAATACAATAAATGTACTTTATGAATATGCTTGCAAAGATTACTATTATCTTTACAAGAACACACATACAAATGACTACATAGTACTGAACAGTTAATATTAGTGCATTTGAAACAACAATGGTCTAATAAAAGACAAACATCTGTTATTTTTTTTACTGAGTATACAATTCCCTTTTTTGTCTGTGAATTTACTAACCATTGATCGCCATGTTTAACTACATCATTAATTGGAATATTTTCTCCCATTTCATGCTTTTCTTTAACAGTTTTATTGAAATTTGAATTTAATGGAACATTATTTACAACATTAGAAGAATACTTTAAAAACCTATCTGTTTCCATCCTTAAAAGAGTTAAAATTAGTTCATCTAAGCGCCTATTGAATTTACGTTCAAAATATACAGTTTTTAACTGGTTATGAAATGATTCACAATAATTATTTGTATTGGTGTGACCATGTAGAAACTGTCTATAGCAAGTAGCCCATAATGCTTTTCTTGCAGAATAATTTTTTATAAAATAATCGATAAAATTTTGGCACTCATTTGAATGTTTACTAATGAAACTTGAGAATCTATTATCAAAATCTTTTAGTGACTTTTCATTTATTATATTCAATAATTCATATGACATCTTTGTGCGGAGACATTTATTATGGACTTTAACAGTCAACTGCCTTTTCCAAGCTCGGTATACATGCCACTGACACAATAGATGTTTGATATCAGGACCAAATACAAAATTAAAAGCATTAAAAGTAAAACCATCATCATCAGTCAAGACAGTATTAACTTTCAAATTAGGAATGCGACAATGTAAACTAGAGAATAAAGCCACCAATGTACGAAAATCCAAATCGTTTGTAATAAAATGTGCAACGGGATATCCCTGACCATACTCATCTTGCACATGCAATGAAAGAAGAAAAAAATCATAATGGTTTGTACCGTGGGTAGCATCAATGCAAAGGATTTTATGGGAGTGTTTAATAAGCATGTCTTTTTGAGCTTCAGTTTGAAAACCTAATGCAAAACAGTTTTCGTGATTTGGTAAGCTATCCAAATAAGAAGGTCCAAAGATAGTATCTGACTTTTGTAATTTAAAAATTAAAATTGGATTATATTTTTCATTTTTTAATTTCTCCACAGTGCAGAAAACCGACAAGGCATCATTAATTGGCTTTGCTGAATGACGTAGACGCCATGAATAAGATTGTACAATTTTCCGAGAAATAAAAACTTCTTTTGTTGGGAAAAAATTTCTTTTATCCCGACAACCTGCATCACCACGAATTAAGCTTATTATTTTTGAAACAGGAAATGATAGCAATAAATACGATTTAATTAAATCACGTGTACTTTCTTTAAGTGGGTGATATTTTGTGTTTTCATACCCAATATTATGATTATGAACTGGATAATATGTTACAGTCACTAAATTTTTATGTTCACAGACACAAATTCTAACTGGGCAATTTAGATGGAATGGTATTACTCCCTTTCTATTTTTACGACTAGCATGCCGTTCTATTTGCGCTTTAATCCTTGACAGATATGAAGGGTAAAAAAATTGGCAAACATAATAATGAAAAGTTTTATCTGCAAAAACTTTTTTGCCTGTTGATTTTCGGAAAAAAGTATAGGTGGCAGAGCTTTCAGCTTCTAACCAAATCTTAAAATTCTTAAAAGAATTAAAAAAAAATGTTTTTACATTCTGAATTTGATGTACCATCCCCTATGATGTCTATTTAAATGCCAAAGATTCTCAAAGAATTGATTGCAATCAGATTCTACACACACAAAAATGTCCTTTTTCTTGGTAAAATTGCACATTTCCTCATGACTTTTAGAAGCATTATTCTGGTAAAACCTACCACATTTTAAACTTTTTGGTGCTTTTTCATTGTTATTAATCATAAATTGAGAACTAAGTGCATTTTGATTTATTCTCACATCTACAGTTGGGGTCATTACCGATTCCTCATGAGAGTTATTAACGTCCAATACAATACAGTTATTTTCAACTGGTAAACACGATACAGTCTGAACCTCCAATTTACGGCAACGCTTTAAATGATTGCTAAAAGAGGATTTAGAAGAGTAGGACTTTAAACATAATTTGCAAGTTCTAGGATACATATTTGGAAGACCTTGGGAAGGACTTTTAGGTTTGCTGCATTGTCTTAAATGGTTTAAAAAAGAGGATTGGGAGGAATAGGATTTCAAACATACTTCACAAAGTTTAGGGTAACAGTCTTTGACAGGTTGTGGGCATTTAAATTTCTTCAGGTGATTTGAAAATGAAGATCGTGTAGAATATGTTTTCCCACAATAACCACAGGTTTTAGAATAGGAACAATTTTTGGGGCCTGCACCATTTATTTCATGCAATATGTTACAATTAGTTGTCAAAACTGAAAATTTATTTGAAGTGGGAATACTACTAAATTCATTTTTATTAAACTTATAGAATGGAATGCATGGCATCACAGGAATTACAAAATGAACATTACCTGTAGAAGACAGAGGAGAAGAAATATCTTTTTTGAGTGAAGTAGTAGACTCCTTCTTTGGCCGAGCAACTGGCCCAGCAGACTCCTTCTTTGGCCGAGCAACTGGCCCAGCAGACTCC
>JAOUZG010049283.1:627203-637252 GCA_026289955.1 Argiope argentata
TATATATATATATATATATATATATATATATATATATAAAATTATTTATCTGTTGAAAACAGAAAAGTGGTTTCGAAGACATAGATGTCACTTTAAATTTCTAAGTTCGTTTTATTCCATCTCGGGAAATTACGATTTATTTACAAGAGCACGGACAAGGTGCGTCCGCTCACAGTGTGGCAGAAAAGTCGAAACGTAAAAGCAGAGGGCGGAAAATCATAAATCGTTATCCCTGTTTTTAAATACCATAAAATATTGATGAAGAAACTATTTTTTCATAGTACTTATATACAATGAGCTTTCAATGGGGATTTCCTCTGTACACGCTTAAACAGGCAAAGGGAAACACAAGAATCTTGTAAAGGAATGTGCTTGGCTGGACAATTTTCCTCCTCTCAATCGGGGCGTAAGAATTAGTCGACTTTTAGCCATGTCAGCAATTTCAAAAAGCTTCTGTTGAATTAATTAACTGGAACGACTGGAATGGATCAGTAAATAAAAGATATTTTTAGAATGAAGTTACGATGGGCTAAATTAAATTGAAAATCAGAAAATTAATTTGGATTTAAATTAAGAGCTTAAAATATCATATTATGTATATATATAAATAAATAAATACAAGAAATTCAATTCAATTCCCATACAAATATATAGTATAATTCTTAAATCACATATTTTATCATATTCTATGTTAAAAATTGAATATGATACACGTTTTGAATATGATGTATTAACTTTATTTAAATGATTGAGTGGCTATTTCTCACAAATAAGACGTAAAAGAAGATTAATTAGACAAGTGTTCAAAATTTTATTTATCAATAATTTATTTTCTGGATACAACACAAAACATATGTAAATGAGATGAAAATGCAGATTTAGACACCACAATATACAACGGAATGTGACATATAAAAAGTCAGAGCTTGTTCATTCGACTTAGTTACACGCTCACAAAATATCACTTCATTCAGAAACATCAACTTCCAACTAAAAAAAGGTAGCCTCGTAGTTAAACAATATTTGTACTAATATCAAAGTTTAGTTATTACAAGTACAGGAAGATTTATAAAGTGTATCAAATCTAGTACAAATAGCAAATTTCACTAAGTTCAGATCTATCTCAATCACACAGTATTGGATACTATGAATTTTTCGCTAATTCAAATTCATTTACAAAATTCAATAATTTTAGAGAAAAACATGTTACTGATAATTTGCAAAGAATCAAAATTTAGATAAAAATACAGGCACATTTTTTTTGGAATATTTATAAAAAATTATATTTAAACAATAATATAATCAGCAATAATAAATAGCTCTCATGACATTTGCAAAGTGATAGAAAAACTGTAGAATTAGTCTGCAAAAGTCAATGCATAAATGAATAGAATAATAGAAATAAAACCTTATCAATTATAAATTAGAAATACGTAAAATATAATTAGATATAAAGCTCATACAAATTAGATTTATACATGAGTATTGAATATATCAATGTAAATAAATAATTTTTTTCAACCACATTAAAAATGAATATAGCAACAGATTATAGATTATAATAAATAAAATTCATATATTTTAAAATTAAAAAAAAACCTAAAATCCCAATTTATTCTTTTTTTTTAAATAAAAATAATAAAGCAAAACTTACACATATATATGTTCTGAATTAAACTTTCTGAAATAACTTTAACCAGCAATAATTTACACTTAAAAAAAATTTCTATTAACCAAGTGAACAGCTTGTAAGAATAAATTCGAAACAGCTAAATGAAGTATTGATTATTGATAGACAAAGTTAATTAAGAATGATTATTAACAAAATTGGCCTTTTTTGTCTGAGAACTTCTTTGTAGTTATTTATTTTTATAATTATTGAACAGTCAGATCTAAGAATTCACACTATATATTTTCAAGATCTTAATAAGAATCAATAATTTATGAGTTAATATTATCTTAATAGTTTTAACTTTCCATTAACTTTCTCCCTTCAGTTATCATTAAATTATTATTAAAAAAATACTTTTATAATCGTCAGTATTTTTTTTTGTATATATATATACCTTCTGCTTTAGAAATGTAATTTCATTTAAATATATTTAAAAATGAATATTTCAATGAGTTAATGGTCTTTTTCTTTGATTTAATTGACTTGAATAAATGACAGGTTTCAGAGTCAAATATTTTATATCTTTATAAGTAAAAGGGAAATAGGTAAACAATGCATTTGTCAAATCTGCAGTCCATGAAATAATCTTTCAATTATCAAACACCTTCATAACCAGATATTCTATTAAATTCTTGTTTCAACAATTAGGTAAATGATAAAGAGATTTTTTTAAAAAATTATATACTTTAATTTCTTCAGGATCTCTGGATGGAAATTGTAAACTCCTTACTACAATTGAGAATATTAACAAGGAGTAATTTCAGAAAAAGATTAGGATTTTTGTTAGCAAGATTTGCATAATAAAAGGGTCTTTAAAAACTTTATGTACAAACAAATTGATCAAAAATTGCTCATATGTTTAGTTTACAAAAGTAAGAAAAAACAGTAAATTTTATAAAAAACCTAACAAAAAACATTTCCATAATGTTCTTAAACTAACAAATACAATGAAAATTATTAAATGAGTACATATGTAAATAATAAATTTCTTGGAATTACTAATTATTAAAGAAGAAAAGTTTTCAAAATTTATGGTAAGATGAAATAAAATATGATTGTCTTACACAATTCCATTGAATAAATAGACAAAAATTACTTAATTTGCTTTAAATAATTAATCTGAATAAATTTTTCAACCAAAGGATAAAATAATAATAAAAAAAATAACAAAACATGCATAAAGCATTTCAGAATATAACTATAACACAAAAATCCAATAGTAAGGAATTTTTAAATATATACATTGCACTTTTTAAAATTAAAGGACATTTATAAAAATTTCACAATAATTTATAAATAATAACTTTACAAAAATCATGCTAGCATCTTGATTAACAATAAAAATCATTTATAACATCAAATCCACACATACTTCGATTTTAAATTCAATACAGAGTTCAAAATTATTAATTTACAAATGAATTAATTAAACAAGTGATTTCAAAAATTCATACTAACAGCATAATAATAAATACATTAAAATTTAAAGAAGTTAAATTTACTGAAATTATCTAATTAGAAATGATTATAAGTGAATAAATTATTCATGGAATAAACTATACAGAGAAATAATGGAAGCACAGTATATAAAGAAATAAGTTAGTTAATTAATAAGAATAGTTAAATAAGAAATATCTTGCAGATTGATTTTTAAAACTGATCTAAATAGAATTCCGTTTTAACAAAGATATTTGCAATAAAAGTTAATGTTAGAATTTATTGGAAAATCAAAAATTATATTATAAACACATAAACAATAATATAACAGATAATATAAATATAAATAAAATACTCTTTAAACACAAGTTAAATTTAGTTCTTTCTTTTTTCTTTTTGAAAATGAAAGAAGATAAAATTTTGAGAATATATATATATATATATATATATATATATATATATATATGATGTTGGCTTAATTTAAATTAAATAATCACACTCCCATATTAGACTATAAATTTTTAATTCATGCTTACTCGTTTAAAAAACAGATGATCAAAGTTAAGTATACAAAAACACTTGCAACAATAAGGTATAAAAAGTATCCAAAATTGTTTTTCTTTGATAAACAAATCCGTATTTTCTAAAAAATATTTAAAACAGAAAATATAAAATATTTATCTCTAAGACAAAACAAAACATAAAGCAAAGCAGCTGTAAGGCTACACAAAAGAATAATGAAAATATATAAACAAATTTTACATTTGGTTAAGCAAATCACACAGTGCTTTGGCCTTAAACCTCACTTTCAACATTCAATGTCACACATGTGGAAATCAGAGTACTTACAAAAAGGAACATAAAGATGTATGAATTACCAGAATAAATGCACTCAAACTTTATGAAAACAGCATGCCTTTGGAACAGAAATAAGGAAGTAATATTTTAATGATATTGGATTAAAAATCCCAAAAGAACATAAAATTAAAATTAGATAAACTAAATTTTCAAACAGTAGAAAAAAAATCAGTAAAAAGCTAAATACAAAAAGGGGTGCTTGTACAAAAATAAATAAGAATGTCAGTAATAAAGCTCAAACTCCAATTTTGTTTTTGCATTTTTATTTAATGGGACCAAAATTTTTTTAAAAATAGCTTTCAAAAACTTTTTTTAACTTAAAAAATCGATTAAAATAAAATTACAGAGAATGTAAAACATATTTAAAAATTGAATGGTGAAAAATGTACATGCAGGAGAACAATGATAAAATTAAATTCCTTACAGAAAAAAAAATATGAATTAGCATTAAAATTACTCAAAAAGTCATAGCTGCTAATTACTATTTATGGCAATCCAATGTAATTATTTCAAAGAAGTAATAAGTAAATGAAAAAGATATGATATAAATAAATTAAACACTGGATATTTAATTAACATGGAATAATTTAATTAAAAACCTAATTTTAATTTTAAAACATATTTTAATATTTTTTATATATAATTATTTTACACCAATGATAAAGAATAGGTTAAAACAATATTCTTTTATGACATTAAAAATGGATACCTTTGTAAATTAAGGCATAAAACTAAATGTTTCAAATTGAATGAATTTATTTAATTAAGTCTGTTTTAAAATTAATTCTTAAAATACTATTACTTGTCCATAAACATATTCTTCTGTTTTGCAAATTTATAAATGAAAATAAAGAAGGGTTATATTTTCTCACATTTAAGTACTTCCAGAATACTGATTTTTTTTCTCAAAAAATAGGGGGGAGGGAGGATATAAGTAAAGCCATGAAATTATATAGCATCACTACTCAGATTTGCAACAAATATATTTTCTTACCATAGTAAAAAAAATAAGTGAGCAAGGCTTTTGAATTTTCAAATTAAAGGTAATATTTATTTTTATCTCTCCTTCCATTGAAACTATTAGAAATAATGTATTTAATAAATATAAAAAAAGCTTTCAACAAATATATAAAAAACAACATAAAAGAAATAAAAATAGATAAACTACTTAGCTGCTTGAAGATTATAAAAACCTAGCAAGCATAGCTACCATTCCACAAAAGAAAGGAAAATTTATTTTCTGGTAAAAATGACTTTAATAGCTGCAAAAATATTGTAGTAGCTTAAGTCTTCAAAGAAATCAGCAGCTATAGAAATGGATATGTCTTACCAACAGAAACATATGACTAGATTTCATGTGCAATTTATTCTAAAGCATGCTAAATCTTTATGAACCTTCTTTGTAAGTACTCTTCAATAGAAGATAATCACTTCCTTCATAAAGGGATTACAATATAAAGATATTGCAAAAAAACTTAACATTTTTTAATCAATCATAATTGCCTAATGCTAATTTATAAAAGTGATTAATTGTAAGACGTTTCTTTTCTTTAAAAATGACTTTCTGCAATTCGTTACACACTGCTAGACTCCTCCTCACCATTTAAGGATTCGTCTTCATACTCCTGAGGGATGTGCGGCATCACTCCTGCAGGAATGGAGTGACTGCGAATCATAGATTCAGGTGTCCTGACAGGGGATTGGTTGGGAGAAGTTGGGAGAGAGGTAGGGTTGCTGGCTCCAATGGTTGCCCTTTTGTTGGGAATGGGAGGTGGAATCTGATCATTGGGGGACTGAACAGCAAATTCAGGAGGGGGATTAGGAGGTGCATCCATAAGAAATTCGTGCGTATCTGGGACAGATATCATGTGCTGGAGTTCTTTTGGCTGATTGATCATGGCAGGTGAGGAACTCTAAAAAAATTAATAATAATAATAATAACAAAATTTTAAAATTCTGCTGAATTTTTTAATTAAAAGCAAGAGTATGACAATTTTTAAAGATATTAAAATGTTTAGTAAAAATATTTTTAAAATACAGTACACTTCCAAGGATCCGGTTCACGACCATCCAGCTTCCAACTTACTATCCAACTTAGTTTTCTTTTATCGTAATTAAAGGAGAAATACATCTACTACAATCTTCTTGTATGCCATTTGCCAAATACAAATTATGAAAGGAAAAAAAGCAGCAATCTGCTTGTTCATTGTTTTGTCAGTGTGTAACAGACCTCAATTATTACAAAGTTCCTAATAATAACCGCACATACATTGCATTAAATTATTGATATGTGCAGTGCAGTATACACATATATAAATTACCAATCCAGAGCCTTCTATTTCAACTCGATGCATTATGGCAACTACTTCTATGATTTACCAGGCTGATGTCGTGCCCACATTCTATGTGGCTTGAAATAAATGGTGGGCTTAGTACTCAATAAGAAGGGAGAAAATACATATTATAACAGTGGGTTTTAATATGTCTTCTGGTATTGATGGGCAAAGGATTGAGTTCATGGAACTATGTCCTATCCAGCTTTTTTGATATCTGGCCTGCCCTTTTGCAACATTCGATGGCATACTTAGGAGTGCACTGTAATTTCAACACTTTGGATTTCAGGAAACTGATAAAATATACATACTGATAAACCAACAAACAAATAAGAAACTAATATGCATCCAGACAAGCTTTCTAAATACAATACATTTTCACTTACATTATAATTCTAGCAATCTGTTGAAAAACACTATTAAATATAGATGAATATCTATAAACTTTCAAAAGCCTAAAATATTAAATTAACACTTTTTGTAAATGAAAAATATACAACAAAAGGGGTATAAAATGATAGATAAAAAATAAACAAATTGTGAAAGATACCTTTTTAGAAAGCCTTTTTGGAAGAGCAGGCTTTGATTCTTCCACTGGAGGTGTTCCAGTCCAAGAAGTCACCATTCTCTTTTCATTACCCACTATAAAAAGAAGTACTATTTAATATAAAAACTTATTTTAGAAATGAATGCAATCAAGAATTTAATATTAAGAAAGTATTTATATGAAAGATTTCAGATTTAAACTCTCTTAAAATGTTCTACAAATATTTTAAATAAAACCTTACTAAATTTTAAAGGTAAATTGTCTAGACAATTTGTGCAACAATATATATTTATAAAACTTCTTACATATAAAAATATTAGAATGTGTAAATTTAAATTACAAGAAAAAAGTGCTCATTACTAAACAACATTTTTAATTTTCTCAAAGTTGAAAAAAATTAAATTTATAATAATATTATTCTAATGCTTATGTTTTTAAGCAGTCTGCTGTTTTTCACAACTTTGAGGTAATTTTTTGATACAACATTTACAATAATTCATGAATGATATTTTACAAAGAAAGACAAAATAAAGTCTTAATTATTCAATTAAAATTCATTCTTAGTAATGACTAAATCTCAAAATTCTATTTTAAAGAAAACATCTTACATTTTTATTACGATAAATAATAAAGTTTTTTTAAAACCCTGCTTAACACTTCATGACTTTTCTCTTCACAACTTACCTCTTGGAGGTAGTGGGGGTGCTTCTTCAGGCAAGAGGCTTTGTTCTGACCAACTATTTCTAGCAGATTCCTTGGGACTGTTTGAGGGACTAAGACTAGGCAGCATCTTGTCACCCATGCCATCTGGGGTGTTTAGCCATTTGAGTGGTATGTTGGGACTGACTAGTCGGCTATAAGGATAGCCCCTTGGATGAGAATAGTCCTCAACAGAGTCCTTTAAGGGAGATGTTTGAGGTCGAGCTTTATCATTGTAGATCTAAAAGGAATGCAACAATATTTTAAAATATTGCTGTAGTCATTATATATTTAATACCAATATTGCTTCAATAACTAGCTTTTTGTTATGCAATATTCAGTAACATAAATATTAACAAAATGATAATAAAATGCATTTCAACAAATTAATAGATATTACAAGTAGCTGATTTCACAATTTTTTAAAAGAAATATTAATGGAGTGTGTATGTATTTTTTCAATTTGACAATATATATATATATATATATATATATATATTCTCTTTTTAAAAAATATGTATTTAATTATTATTTTTTATTTATGTAGAGGGAAATACAGTTTAATGTATCATATTCTTAGAAAATATTGAAAATAACCTAAATCAGTACCGAAAAATATTCTATGCTATTTATATTTCAAGTATATATAAATAGCATAGAAGTAAAAATAACACATTTAGCAGCATTATCTTATTATTATTCAGTAAAGAGACAGATTAATGTTTTTTTTTATTGTTACGCAAAAAAAAAAAACCCTCAATAATTTTATGATTTTTTTAAAACAAATCCTCCTGATTCTTAACAACCATAAAAATTGTAAAAATAATGTGAGTAATAAATGTTGAAAATTAATAAATAAAAAATAAAAGGTCTAATTGAGGGTTTTTTAAAGTTTGCTTAAAGTACACTCAGTAACTGTACTTTAAAT
This sequence comes from Argiope argentata, assembly GCA_026289955.1. NCBI lineage: Eukaryota > Metazoa > Arthropoda > Arachnida > Araneae > Araneidae > Argiope > Argiope argentata. Next base: position 635,678 of record JAOUZG010049283.1, read on the forward strand.
TTGCTTAAAGTACATTCATATCAATCAATAAATAAAACAGAATAATAATTAGATTGATAATATTTACATTACATTTAATTTTATCTCCACCAGTGCTAACAAAGCTACAAAAGTAAAGAAAGAATATTTTCATTTAAACATCTTGCACGAAGTGGAAATTACCTTTTAATATAAAAAAAGAAATCTGCTTGCAAGTTATAAGGCACTACTTAAAAAATTATAAATTTTATTTCTCTTTAAATGGTAACAATAAAAAAAATTTAAAGGGGAGGGGGGAGAGAGCTCTACTTAAATCTATAATGATAAAAATATTCAGTATAATGGAATAGTTAAAAAAGTGTAAACTTATTTTTCAAAAATATTTTAAAATTTTGTGATATAGAGCTAGCAATATTAATAGAAAAAGAAACCCTTTTATTTGGATTATGACTACCTTTTGCTCTCCCGAAGGTAAAGCTACTGAACGAGGTCTGTTGGGCAACGGAGGTGGTTGCAAAACAGACGAGAGGGGAGAGAGAGGAATGTTAACAATGGCTTCAGGGTGTTTGTCTTGTGGATGTGTGTAGATTTCTTCCTCATCTGAGCCTTCAGGGAAGAAGTGGCCATAAATGCTAGAGCCAGAAGAGGAGGAGCGGTTGCTGCCACAAGGTTCCATTGAAGGCTTCTTGACTAAATCACAAGGAAGAGGTGGCAAAGGCGTGCTGAGAACAAAAAATTAAATTAATTATTTAGTTTAAAAATTTAAGATCATTCTGCATTTCATTCCAATTTCTTACAATACTTTTTGTTAAGCTCCTTCAAACTCCAAATATTTTTTATTCATGTAAAAAGTTTTCAATTTACATGAATTTCCTTTAATTTATGCTACAATTCTTCTAATCCCTTAAAAATTTAAACAAAAGGAGGAGGTAGTATTTGAAATACAGGAATAATTTTTATTGTATATAATTACAATTTTTTATCTTGCTCCTCACTAACTTAGCAGAGGTCTTTGAAATAGTAAAAGAAATCTATAGGTTCTAACTTGACTGTGTTTTTAACAACAATAATTTAAAAACTGATAAAATAGTAATAATTATGACAAAGTTCCTTGTTGGCTTCAAGTTGATTTCCACAAGCAATCAAAATGAAAATATGGGTCAGTAATCATTAGTATAAATTCATATACCCAATGAACTATATAAATGTAGCTACAAAATGCTTTTAAATAATAAATGAAGCTTTGAAAATGCATGAATTCAGCCAAAACTGGCAGTTTTATTTACAGTATATTCTCGAATATCTGGCCTAATGTAGTAGAAAGGCAAGTTAAAAACAACAACAACAAAGCTGAATAGATCAGAGATCAACGATCTCTGACAATTCTTTGTCAGAGGTCAAAGTTTTTATGCAAAACTGACTGATATAATACTCTTTTTTTTACCACTTCTTACTGAGTACTAAGCCTGGCATTTCTCTTGAGTCCTGTAGAATGTGGATACATCCGGCCACAGTTTGGTGAATCATAGAAACAGTTGTTGATAACATGTGTAGCGTCAGCCTTATAAGCTAGATAATATCCTTCGAGCTGAAGGG
>JAOUZG010049283.1:638235-649033 GCA_026289955.1 Argiope argentata
GAATTTGCACCTGTTACAGAATACAGAATTTAAAATATTAAGTTGCATTTCATGCTGACAGATGCCAATTATTTTATGATTCATTTAAACCAAAGTAAAAACCACTCGAGAGAAAGAAAAAAATTTCATAATATTTGACACACAACGAAAAATAAAAAAAATGAATTAGAAGAAATATGTCCTCATAGAATGGTAAAAAGGAATATCTAATCTTTCAAAAGAAAAAAAAAAAGCATTTCTTACAATTTGATTTTTTTTCGTAATCCGATAAACTGTTAACTTCCTAAATTCAATAACCTTCCTAAATTCAATTCAATTCCCTAATTAAAAGACAATTACATTTTGTTTCAGTGGCTAAATTGAATGTATGAAATTATATATATACATATATCTTCCTTTTTTTGCTCTGTCTAACAAATCCATACTTATTATCAAACATTTTTCAATTAGCATATAGCATCGACTTATCAAAATTGGAAGCCTATTTGTCATCCATTTGAAGTTTTTGTTTTATTTTTAAAATTATAAAAGGAGTTTCCAAGCAATTTCCATCCATATTATATTTTAAAAATCAGTTTACAAATATATATTCTTGATACTTTGGCACAGCAAAATTAATAAACTAATTTCTGAATTAATAGCATTTTTATAGATAATTTTTATTTGATTTAAAAAAATAATTTATCCTTTACTTTACAAATATTAAATAATTAATTTTTTATATATTAACCCTTCAACATTTTCCAAAAGTTTCAAATCACGGTTATATCATATTTGATGAAATTTATTATTTTAGTGCCAAATCTTTAGATTTCATTCAGCTTTCAATAGTATTGAAAGTTATTTGTTCAGGAATCAAACTCCATATAGAAAATAAATTACAGCTAAACTGAACTTAGGTTCCAATCTCCCCACTGAACAGAAGTTATAGTATGATTAATAGTAATATCTTTATTTCTCTTCTGTAAACGATTTCTTAGGGTTCTGAGAACATTTTCAAAACATTTTTTTTAATTTACAAAACATTTTCAGAAAGAAATCAAAAGGCATTTTTGCAATCAATACATATACATTATCTATTATAATAAAAATGCAGCTCGAAATGCGTTGCTAAGCGCAAAATTGGAGAACGGCTCGACCGATTCGGCTAATTTTTTTTTAAATATTTTCGTTAAGACACGAGGATGGTTCTTATAGAGAGAAAAAAAATTAAAAAATTGCGTGGAAAATAGTTAAAACGCCACTTTTCTTACTTTCCCGCCAAAAATCTTCATTTCCTTCCCCCACACCAACTGAGTGAGATAGCAGGAAGTAATAAATTATGATTTGTTTAGAAAGAAATGCGCGAAGTCAGTTGGTTTTAATTCATAGATAATGGGAAGTTTAAAAAAGAAATACTTGCTTTTATGCAGCTGATTATACAGATTAAAAACATTCTTCTCAACGGACGTGAATATGAGACACAGCTACATAAAATATTAGCGAGCATTAATACTGGCGAACCGACTGGTCGCCAAAGGTGGCTAGTTTTTATATAAAATTGTTATCAATAATGTAGAAATTTTATTACTTTTTTTCTAAAATAAATCTTTTAACTATTTTTCTAATAAAAAATAAAATATTTTTAAAACCTAAAATAAAAACAACTTTGATGTATAAGATTTTGAGTTGAATAGTTAAGATTTCAAGCTTACCTTTTCAAGTATCAAAGATTTCAGTTTAATAATTTTATGAGTTTGTTCTGGATTTTGTAGACTAAATTCTAATGTGAAAAAGGCCTCTTGGTATTTTGCAATGCCACCATTCACCGCAGCTTCAATGACCCCTTGAAGTCGCATGCTGAGTGGGCTGATGGAGCGACGAGGTTCTGCAGTGTATTGTGCTATCAGCTTACGTAGCTCTTTGTTCATGTGCTCCACTGTTTCACAGGCATGAGTGATGGGCGAAAGTTCAATTGTATGTGATTCAGTAACTTCAAACCACCTTAGAATTCCAGGCAACTGAGAAGCTATTGTTAATGTTGTTCGTTCTATCCACAAACTCTGAAATAAAGCATCAAGAGTTCCATATCATAAACATAAGAAATTGTTACAGATTTAAAATGAATTCCATACTATTCAAAATGCATGACTCATGTCAAAAAGTTATTTGAATAGATTACTGATACTGAATTCAAAACATACAATTTATTGACTTCTATGAGATGTCACTAAATAAATTAACAATAATTTTTGATACTTTTACATTTTTTATTATTCTCTGGACTAATCATATTTATTTAAGAATGACACTCAAAGAAAGATACATTTTGTACTAAAAAACAGGAATAAAGAAAATGCAGCAAATTTTCAGACCCAAATTTCTTTTTTTCTTTAACTTTCAGAGTAATCAATTATTTTTTAAAAATAAATCTAAGCCTTAAGAAAGGAGCTGGTAAAAAATATATACTTCAGCTTCTCAAATGTAATATTTAACTCATGAAATTGGAATAAAGCATAGTGAAGTACAAAAATCTCCTTTCAAGGCAATTTTGAAAACTGAAAATCTGGGTTCAGTTACTTAAAATATACTATAAAAATGTAACAAATGCTTCCTCTGAATGATTTTTAAGCCATATTAAGAATTAATTTTTAGTAAGTAAGATTTTCTTACTTTAAATTCATTATCTTTGTCTACCGGTCCTTTCTGAACAGGTCTGTCAAACTGGAATGAAGAGACATCATTAACTAAATAGTAGCTTATTATTTTTTCCGGAATATCACGATTCTCAAATTCAGGTCTCACTTTCGGAATGGGTTTTACATTACATATTTGTATATCTGCACAAGTATAGGAATTTCATGCATATAAAAGACTTTATATAAATAAGAGAAATGCTAAAAATCTGTAAAAATAATACCCAAGAAGCAATTTTAAGTGAAAAAACATTGAACAGCTAAGCAAAAAAAGTAGCTTTTTAATATAAATTTTCTTTATTTTGTAAAGACATTTTTTTAATGAGATGAATGCATTAAAAGCAAGATAGCACCAATAAAAAATATCATGTGAATTTAGAAGCAAATTTAATCTTTTATCATAAAATTAAAGGGAAAAGAATATCATTAATAAATGGTATGTCAGTTTAAAAAACCTAAAACACTGATATGAAATAAAAATCCAATAAAATTTTGAATAATTCAAAATTGTTATACATACGCACACATACTTAAAACAATTTCAAAAAGAATTTTGAAAAAAAAAATATTTAAAAAGTTATGATTTACCCATGAGCATAAGTTTTGATAATTTTCTAATGTATGTTTAATTTTTAAATATTTCTATTGAATGAAACAAAAGTGCAATACTGAAAGCCATAACTATTCACAATATAATTTAACAACTTGATTTCTCAATAATATTTTTAAAAAACAATTGCTAATTTTTTCTTCTTCTTTTGGTTGGTAGAGAGGAGAAAAAGGTCTAAGCATTGATGAGTTTACATTCTTCTTTACTAATAAATGAAAGTTTAGATCCACCAATAAGATATTTTGATGTAAATAAGGGCTTTTCATGTTTCCCAATAATCAATTAGAATTTGAAGCATCCATATCATATTAATACAACTACATAGAAAAAAGTCTAATAAAAAAATAGAAGTTTATTAGTTGAACAGCTATTAAATAAATTTTATGTATACTCTCCACTAATCAACTACTCATTGTGGAATTTTAAATGTTTTGTGTGTTCGCCACATGTGTTTTTGTTTAAAAAATTAAGTATTTCATAGATTGCATGGCATTTAGGTAATCAATTTTCATTGTTTGCTATAATATCATTAATAGAACTGAATGTATTTTCAAAAGTAGATTAATGAATGAAAGTAAAACAGATTAATTAGTTTACCTTCCTTTGGCTTGAAGACTTTAGCACAAAGATTTATAAACAACATAAATATTTTTAAAGACAAATTTTTTCAACACATAACTAGTTCATTTATTTAATGCCTCTTTGGAATATACATAAAGTTTTAATGTGACAAAGAAATCAAATAAGCTCAAAACCTCTAGAAAGTGAAACCTTAAAAGTAATATACTGTCTCATGCTTTTCCATTAGCAGGGCCAATTTTGAATGCTGATGAACTAGAATCAAAGTAAGAATTATTGTTAAGAAATGCCCACTCATTAAAATTATTCCTCAGATTTCACATGCTTTTGTTTTGAATCTAGCTGAGAGAGAAATTTCATGTTTTTTTCATCAGCATGGAGCAATTTTTAGGTTATTTTATAAATACACATTTCTTATTAAGTGGATATAGGTAATTAATCTTATACAAAGAGGAGGATTCAAAATAAGAAAGTAACAAAGGATACATTGCCCATCTGAATGTAATATACTGTCATCTGGAGTTGTACTCTTCATTAAAATTTGAGCCTGAGGAAATTCAGTCTGAAGGCGCTGAGTAAAAGCTCCAATTCTTTCGTACTCTAATCCTCGATAAACAAATACTTTGTTCTGCAAGAGAACATCATTTACAATTTGAATTAACTGTTAAACTTTTATATATGAAATACAATTAAATCAAATATTAAAAACCTTAATACAGGTGATATAAGCAGGGAAAATATGCATTTACCAAGCCATTCTTAGTTTTAATAGTAATAAAAGAAACATTTAAGAATATATTATAGGAAAAGTAAAAATTGCACTTACTCTCAAGAATAGAGGAAATCCTAGACCATAAAATCCAACTCGAAAATATTCTGGTTCAGGTCGAATCTGGTTTAAAATGTTATCAAAGAATTTTGCTTGGGTTTTCTGAAAATCAAGAATATAACCAAATTAATCCTATTTTGATCTTAAATTGTGTGTGTACCTTAAAATATAACTAAAGATATATTTTCCATTCATGAAATTTAAATACCATTGACAAAAAAAGAGAATAGTCAATAACAAATTTTCATAAACTATAATATTTTCACAAATATTTTAATTTTGAAAGATACCTACCAGAATAATACTGAGTTTAGAATAATCTAGTAACTTCTTCTCATATAATTCAGCTAATTCCTTGCATAAAGGTATACCTTCTTCCCAGCACTGCAAAAGAAAAGAACAAAGCATTGCATTTTATTAAGTTATTGAAAAAGAAAATTATGCAAAATTAATTTTTTTCGTAGCTTATTACACTTTTTTTCTATGAGAACAACATTACTTCTGATAATCCCACTAAATTATGAAGCAACAGAATTTTTAAGTATCATTTTAACAAGTTCTACAAGAGAAATGTCAAATTTGTGTACTAATCTCCCATTTTCTAGCAATTCTATGAATACATTATCTTGACAAAAAAAAAAAAGAATTAAGAATATTTTACTACATTAAATTCACATTTCCATTATTTCCCATTATTATTTTAAATTATTATAAATTATATATTAGGATATAATAATAAAACTTTTATTATCTTTTTGCAGGTTAAGGTATTTTATTTTTGAAATAATACCAAATGCAGCAGCATTTTAATAGAAATAAAAGAATAGCTTTTCATTTTAAACTTCCTTAAGAAAAGTAAAGTGAATATATGCATATATGATTCTTTAACAATTTTTAATCTTCTAAGTATTAAATGAATGTTAATTTTATTTGATAGCATCAAAATCTGGAAAAAAAAAGGTATTTTAAAGGGACTAAATAGGTCTTTTCAATAGTCTAATAGGTCTTTTCAGTCTTTTTTTTTGTTATTATTTCAAATTTTGAACATATTTTACCCATTGAATTTTAGGAAAGTCTACAAATAGGTATGATTTAACTGCTTTAGAAATGAATAGGGAAAAGAATTCAACAATTTAGATGTTTAAATTCTCAATAATAATTGAATGGATAACTATCAATTTCTTCTCCTCTCCCACCCCTAAAAAAACATATTTCATAATTTAAGCAAAAAGAAGGGGGGAGGGTATAAAATGGTATACTAAAGATGTTTGATTCAAAATACAATTGTAAAAAGAACAATTTGGTTAAAAACAGGCAAAATTTTTAAAATGCTAGAGTGTTTCCCCCATAAAATAAATTAAAAGACACACACATATATGTATGTATCAATGTGCACACACACACACACACACACACACACACACACACACACACACACACCATTTAAAAATCTATGTATAAACAAATCATATGCATAAATACTTCAAATTGTAAGCAAAAAAGAAAAACTATAAAGTATAAATGTTTGTCAAACAAAAAAGCAAAAGTTAACCAACCTTTCCTTTATCAAAATAATCAATGATTCTGTGATAGAGAATTTCTTTACGCTGCCACTCTGGTTGTTGGTTGTACCTATGATCAGCTGGTAGAGTTGTGTTAGAAAAGCTGAGCAAGTCAGCATGCAGCTTCAGAGTGAAAGCAGCCTCAGTGTAATTCTCAGCAGGCAAATGCAGCTCACATAATTTGTAAATGTAACGTACATACATTTCCTTGCGGTTAATTTCATTTTTATAGAAATTCTGTAAAAGAAAGACTTTTAAAGAAGCAACTAATACAATATTCATTAAAATCTATTTAGATCAAATATAATAAAAGACAAATTATTTTAAAGAAATAATAACATGATACAGAGCTAATAATGTCCCACAAAATGAATAAAAATATCATATAGAATGAAATATTTCAAAGAATATAATTAATGTAGCTTAAGGAGTTAATGCAATTTTAAAAAAGTATAATAAGTTATAATACACTTTTCATCTAAAACATGGATATATCTATCACCATAATGAGGGGGGGGAGAAATATCTTTATGATATCATATACCTTAATTTTGACGAAAAGTGAAAAAATCCTGGAACTGAAAATAATTACACATTTACATAATAATACATTCATTAAGAATATCAACTGTATAAGTGTGAAAATAAAATCAGAAATTAAACATATTTTGATAGTTAAATGCCATTACAATATTAACATTATGTAAATATACTAATATCTTATTTTAAAACTATTGAAAAATGGGAATTTACTTATTAATATTATACCCAGTTTCACAATGAAAAAAGATAGCATTGAATTTTACAGGGTGAATTTTCTTAGGAATAAAACTTGAATCTTAATATTAAGTTAGTATTAAAAAAACACACAACTACAAATAAAAAATTAGCATTTAATTTTAATTTATATCTAAAATGAGTGAAAATTGATTTTGCAGTATAAACATTCAAATACATTTTTGGTTATCACTCTCTTCTTTTAATCATTTTTTTTACATCTATGCAAATATATTACACCATAAACTATTTCCTAAACAGTCTAAGGCAATGATGAACTGAATAAGACAAAAAATTAAATAAAACTGATTTTGAAAAAGACAAAAATACATAAATGTAACAGTATAAATTTAATATTATGCTTACTAAGAGGTTGACTGTACAACTCATTCTTTTGTCTCGATTTTCTTCACCATCCATCACATTCCTATGACGAAAGTAATAGAATCATTGTCAAATACTGCAAACTAATGAGAGTTAATTAAGCAATTTAATGAGATTCATATTTATATCAAAACAATTATGTCAGCAAGAATTCTAATAAAATAAATTTTGTCTAAGACTCAATTTTTTATATAATGATATAAACTCTTAATTTTAAATGTAATGAATTCCCTAAGTTTTATCTTAATTTAGTCCATAGTAATTTCCTTCTAAAATGTTAGTTCCAGATCCGTTAATAAATCAAAGGAGGGATGATAAATCTTGTAGTGTAAATATTCTATTAGAGAATTCCTTTAAAGAATAATAAATCATTTATATAAAATAGATTCTTATAAAATAATCCTGTTTCTCTTATCAAGGTCAAATATATCAGAATTCCCATCAGAAATCTATATGTGTGTGAATTATGTGAATATCATAGTATATAAGACCAGAAATAAATGAATTGTTCTTTTTTTCTGCCTTCTTTTGCCATGTAAACCTACAGCTGTTGTGTGCTGCACAGAATGCTTCATGAGATGGAGTAAAATCGAAATTAAAAAGATAGTATGAGTTTATTTGAGGATTTCCGGCCCTCTACTCTAAGAACTGCTTTCCAATCAAAAGAGTAATATGGATTATATTACATATGTATACGTATATAATGTAAACATTATTATTTAATGAAAGCAAAATTTGGTTTTGAAGACATACATTGACACTGAATTTATAAGTTGGTTTTATTCCATCATGGGGAAGCAGGCCTTATGTACAAGCAAATGGGATGAGCACAAAACGGAATGATGGAAAGCTGATGAAACTTTTATCCCTGCAAATATATACCTTTAGATTTTAATATTAAAATTTATTTACATGTGTAATCATTCTAACTTTTAATGCTTCATTGTTGTTGTTATTTTTAAATTTAGATGCAATTTAAATAATTTTTTTAACTTTGGAAGAAGTTTTGTTTTAACCTATGCAAAAACAAGTTACTTTGATGACCTGTTTGTTTATTGGGAATATTGGATGCCTTTTTAACCTCAATTAAATATTTTTTGGTATAATCTGTTTTTCATGGTACTCTTGAAAAGTATTCTTAAACATTAAATTTTTATAGGTATTTAATTCAGTAGTTTAGACATTTTAATAATGTTTAATTCACCGTATTCTGGTATCTTCCTAACAGCAAGTTAGTGATCTCACCTAAAATCTTAGCTTTAATATACAAATGGATTTATAAATGCTGAATATTCAATTAATTCAATAATGTATTGGCTGAGATGAAATAAGCTTAAAGAAGAAATTAAAGAAAAATGGAAGTTAAACAAAAGAAAAATATTTAAATAAATTTATTTAAATTCCAGAGAGGTTTTGTTAACTTTTGATTAAAAAGTTTAATGAAATTTTTTAATGTAAAATTTCAAGCCAAGTGAATTATAATATATTTTTATGCATCAAAGTAAGTTACATTAAAGAAAAGGAGTGTCAACAAGAAAAAGTGTTTTTAAAGAAGTTTCATCATTGATAAAACAACAGGTTACACTTTAAATTATAATTAAATTAAAATTCCAAAAAACAGATAGTATTTTAAATTACAGTAAAAAAACTCAATATATTCAATACAACAAAAAAATATGCATATTTTCCATTAGAAAAGGTTTATTGATGTGAAAAAGAAGCTAACATACCAATTATTATTTCTGTAAAAGAGATATTTTATCTGTATATATATATTTGAATAAAAGTCATAAAATATTTATTTTACAAATATATGCAAAAATAAAGAGGAAATTTCATTATGACATTAATTTTGGCTTACCGGTAATCTAGCAGTCTTTCCAAAAGTCTCGTAATGGAATTTATGAATGCTATTCCATTTTCTTTCCAAGCAGGATCACTAGTTCTCACCTTTTCTAAAAGGCTAAAAGAAAATAATTTAAATCCTTAATTTATTTATTTAAATTAATACAATTTTCATCTGATTCTTTAAAAAAAATTAAAAAAAGTATGGCAAATAAGCACTGATGAAAAATAAACAAGAAGGGTTACTTTATAATAAATGGTTCTATGATTTAAAGAATAGCTACATCTGAATTAAGACTTTTTTCTTCTTGGATATATAGCTACACCTCAAAACACTTTCATACCATTGTGACAAAACACAGTCATGTAATGAGTGAACACAAGTTGTACCAAAGAACCAATAAGTGAATCATTGAGCATGACGGAAAATTCAAAGCACTTCAATGGTCCTTACATTTTCTAAATAAACTCAACCAAGGATCTATTCGACTATCTGCGTCATATTCTTTGCTTTGATTACAATCCATTCATCCTCTAATCATCAGTTAACTGAAATGGAGCTAAAATGACTGTATGAATCTGTTATCATATTTTTGTGTGCTTTCCATTCCAGGGAGTTATCCCCCCCCCAAAAAAAATGGGATTATTCTGGATTTTATGTAGCAAGATTAACTTGATGATTTTATCTTGTATATTATAACTCAAAGAAGTATTAACAAAAATGTTAATTAATATCTAAAGCACTATACAAATAAGTTATATAACATGCCCCTTACTGACAACACTATTATATAACTCAGTAAATAATAGCCCTCAGTAAATAATTACTTCATTTATGTGAGCCCAAGCTGCACAACTTTTGATATACTTATCTCATTCAAAAATCTCCCATATCATTATAAATGAAAAATTACGTAGTAAATTTTTCAGATGCCTTTTCAAAACTCTTTTAACAGTACACTACCTTTCTTTCCGAGCAATTAAATTTAGAAGTTGATAGTTATAATATTAGGTAACATTGGATTAAAGAAGAGCTCAAAAACAACGTGACAGAGAAAAATAATTTCATAAAAAATGAAACTTCAGATTCACGTTTTTTCCCCCCATAAGTTATGTAACTTTAGAGTATAGCTATTTTGGCTAGAAATTCTTAAATACTAGACATTTGTTTTTAAAATGAGCCAAATCTATTTTCACCATGTTAATTTTTTTAATAATATCCAATATCTAATTCTATAATAAATATTAATGCATAAAAAAATCACAATATTACTTTTGAAGTATATTGGAAAAGTAAAAGAAATAAAAACTTATTTTTGAAATAGAAAATCAAAAGTAAACTTACACAGCACTCAGATGTTCCCTATGGCAACATAAAAAAGAAAAAGAAACAAAATTAGAATAAAATTTAACTCAAATATTTATATTTTGAAGCACAGATATTTATTTTTATAGCATAAATTTTTCTTAAATTTTTTTTTCTTTCTACAAATTAAAGATGAAACTCATTAATTAAAGAAAACAAAAGGAAAAATAT
>JAOUZG010049283.1:649043-688546 GCA_026289955.1 Argiope argentata
TAGAAAATAAATAAAATCCTAAAGCATTAAAAAATTTACAATCAGAACTCATTTATATTACATATATTGACACAAAAACTAATTGATAGCTTTTTAAAACAAACCACAGAAGAATTATAATTACTAAAATATTATAATGATATTTTATGCCAAATTAATTGAAAAAATGATGGTTTTAAAAAAGGTAAAAGTTTAATAATGTATGACAAGTAATTAATTAAAAATATACATTAAATACAATTTTTTTATTTCATGACTTTTCCTTTTTCAAGATGTTTGAAAAAATAATTAAATAAAAAGAAAATCAAAGCAGTGAGACAAAATTGGGGGTTAAAGTATTCCACCTTAATATAAAAAACTCACATTGTATTAAATAACTGTCTGTACTCATCATCACATTTATTATCACTGACCAAGATATCTAGCTTGTCAATTAATTCAGATTCCACCTATAACAAATAATTCATAAGCATAAGTAGATGTAAAAAAGGCAAAAACAATTTTTTTAACTACTACTGCATGCAATAATTAGATAGCAGTTTTACGAAAAATCATTTTAACCAAACTAGCTATTAATTTTTAATAAGATATGCAAGTCTTCTGGAGAAATATATTCTTCTAAAAATGTTTATTAAAACTACAGCCATAGAAAGTCTCAAAATTCAAAATGAAAGTGGAAAAAGAAAGGAATAATAATACAATTTTTTTTTATTCTCTTATTCTCATTAAAAAAGTGAAATGAATATTAATCATTCAATTTATCCTTTTAGAAATTTCGAAAATCAATAAAAACGTTTTATGATAAATAAGAATATTTCACTTAGAATATTAATATGAATATGATAAAGCATAGTAAATTAAAGGTTTACAAGATAAAAATGTGTTAATTAAACTAAATAATTTAATTTCAGATACAAGAAAGATATTTCTGCAGATACATCAAAATTTCAAATCAGAGTTAAATAGTGAAGGTAGCATCAAGTTGATAACCTCCATTCCATCTTCAACATCATACAATTCAAAAAAGAAAATTTGATATAAAAGTATGGTAGACAGCATGTGGAATTAAGTTTTGTGTTATTATAGTCCAAATTTCATACTGAAGAAGAATAGAAGAGATACTTTTTCTCAAAAAAATCATAGTCAGAATTATGCACATAATATTTGTCATAGATAAATTACAAATCTTAAGTAAACAATACTAACAACAGAATTAACAATTGAAGAAATTTAAAAAAATTAAATAGAATAAATTTCTTACTTTTTTGTATCAGTTATATCTATGCATAAAAAGCTGTCAGATGCAAAGAATTTTAATAATATTTTTGAAATTTTTCATACATTATTTTCAAGAATAATTTATAAATATTTGCATATGAATACAAAAATGTTCAACATAACATTTAAATAAAAAACTGTTTTACCTGCTTGAAATTTCCCCGAACTTTTTGCTCACAGTCCATCATATCAAAGAAGATTGGAAGAGTTGCTTTACGCAAATCAACTTCAGGCACAAGAGTGACTTCTAGGAAAGGCCCAACCATAGCAGGAATAAAGAAAATTTTATGATCCCCTAGAAAATGCAAAGAGATGACATTTTTAATAACACAAAAGTATAAAGAAATTCTATGTATTAGCACACATTTTATTAATATAAATGCAATAAAATATTTATTGTGATCATTTATTGCATATATTGATAACACTCTAAACTCCAAGAATAAGAAAGAGACTTGCACTTTTTAAGATAGAATTATTTCTAATGTAGAATAGTAGACATTTCTAACAAATAATTCTTTATTCTTACAAATAATTTAGATATTTCTAACAAATAATTCTTATGATATCATGTAAATCAATCAGAATGAAATTCATCATAAGCCTTCATCTTTATATTATAATAGACAACAGCTACAAAAAAAAAGAAAAGAAAAAGAAAATGCCTTTATCAAATAGAAAAATATTAACATTACCAAGCTTATCCCACATTGATAATATTTGAAAACCCATCAATACTCGTAAATCGCCATACCTGCAAAATATAAATGATTCACAAATTATAAACAAATACTTTAAAACAGTTGTGTGCCACAAAAATTCATAGAATAAATATTCTAAACAATTTGAAATATTTCAATTAAAATATCTAGAAAATATAATGATTTAAAATTTAACAAACATTATAATCTATACATTTTTACATAATAAATATCAATCAATGGGATTAAGTAGAATCAACTCTGATCAGTATAATTGAATAGTGAGATAATTGAAGAAAACATGTCACTATTGCTGATGATAAAATAGACAAAACATATCACTGATGCATATAACATATTAATTTTACAATTAAAAATACTTGGGTTTGCATTTTAACCACTTGCATACTTATTAAAATATCATTGTTTAAGCATATCAGGAGTTGTTTTTCTGTTTTTTTATTCATTTTTAGTAGGAAAGATTTACTTTGTGGATTTTTTTCTTTCTTTATTAAAAATGTTTTATATGTAAAAACAGTTAGTGATCTGTTTAACTGAAGATATACAATAGAAATGGATTTTTTTCTTTTAAATGAGAATTTTAAACTATATCAATTAATTATTTTTTCTCCCAACACAAATATTTTTAAAATACTAGGTTTTTAAATTTCAAGTTTCTCAGTTAATATTGGAGAGACATTAAATAAAATTCTTATTATTATTACATTTTAGTCCTAGTGAATCTCCACATCACAACATACTAGAACTTAGATATTAGTAATTCATGGATTATTTCTTTTTCTAAAATGATAAAATATTGAAAAATCAAACATGAAGTGGGCAGAAAAAACTTTTAAATATAAACCTAAAACTATTGATATCAGTTTAAACAAATATAAACTATATCTAAATATAGAATAGTAAAAATATAAGAACAATATTATACAGAAAAGTTTATGAAATAAATAGATATAAAACCATATTAAAAAAAATTAAAATAGGCACTAAAACATACTTCTCTATTATTTTCTCTTTTTTTACATCGGAAAAAGTTTCCAATTGTAAAGCTGGTTGGGTTAAAAAATCGACAGCAAGTGAAAAATAGCTGCTCCATAACTATAAATTCAAGCAAACACTCATTTTTAACCAGAAATTCAAATTTATAAGGAACTGTAAAGAAATTATTCTACTAAAAAGTAATTTAAAAATTTTCATTTTTCAAAATTTCTATTTAATCCCAAGTATCCAAATAAAAAATTAAGTACAAGAAGCAATAAATACTGAATCATTAAAAAATATATATATGAAGCAAATTCTAATTTAAAAAATGTTTTAAGTGCATCCTGAAATAGGCATTTTCATCAACACATTTAGAAATCTATATAATTCAAGTACTTTTTCTTGATTTAATGGTAAATTTATTCAATCTCATGATTCAATTCAGTTTTTAATAGACAAAGTTGCAACATTTGGCAACACTTTATAATTTCCTTGCATTCTAGTCTAATTTAACAACCAAATTGGTGGCTGAGATTTATTTTTTTAGACTGTTAAGTGATTAATATGAAATCCATTAAAAATTATCTAGGTATTTGATACAACTTAAAAGCATGAATTCAGTCACATAAATCTACATAAATCATTTTATATGCACATTAAAAAAATGTGTATATTACAAAGGAACAGCAGAAGTGAAAATAAATAACAGAGTTAAAAACACACAATTGAATGTTTTGATAGATGAATTTAAAACTCCATCATAAACATTAAAAACTATTGAGTTAATGCAAAGAATCAGTGATTGATCAACAAAGATCAGTGATTTAAAATTTTTGCTAAAAGTATTTTAGAAAACATTTTGGTTATTTTATTCTTTTATTCTGGATATTGAAGACTAATTCATAATTTATGCAAAACAGCAAACAAAAAAAAATTACTATAAGTATTCATTTACTTGTTCATCGAAGTCCAGTCCGTCTAAAAAATCTACAGTTAGAGGCTGTGAGAATTCTTGAAGGGCACAGAGAATGACACTAAGCAATAAAGAAAAAGCGAATAAATCTTTATTTTTTATCGAAATATTAATGAAAAAAGAATTATTTTTCAGTACAACAAACAAGACTTTACTGCAGACAAACACACTTAAGGCAACAACTTAATATCAAATTATCTTTCTAAGACTTCCATTCATATCAGTTAATAGTACTTTGAAGAATTATTATTTGAAAAACAAAATCTAAATTTTAATAACTATAACAGATAATAACAAAGTTCTAATTTTTCTCTATATTTTAATGCATTAATTAGTATTGCTTGTGTATTGTTATTTAGAAACATGAAAGAATTAAGAGATGATGTGGTACTTTGATATGGTACTTTTAACTAACTACGCATTTAAGTATAATAATTAGTTTTATAATGAAAATTACTAATTAAATATGTAATAATAAACAGAAGAAGTATAGAAAGTAAAATTATTTTTATATATTACTAAGCAGAGAACAAATGAAAAATATGTGCTTGTACAAAAATGAAATTTTTACTAACAGGAAAAAAATAATTAATCCTTTTTTTAGATGTAAAAAATCTAATAACTGAATTCTCAATTTTACAATTTATCTAATTATAAATTTATCTTCAAAAAAATCATATTTAACACAAAAAATTATTCAAGGTCATAATATTTTAATCAATTATCAAGAATTAGTCAAAAATTATCTAGTTACTGATTAGTAAGCATTCGCATCATAATCCAGTCAGATGGAAAAACATCTTGTTTCACAAAGCTATGGAAGACAATAAAAACACTCAGCAAAAATTCTTTCAACTGCCTTCGATCTCGCCTTTGTCGCACATTACCAAACTTTTCCCACAAATGATTATAGTGCTGATCTTCCATCAACCGCAAAAGAGCTACCAAACAAGCTACCAATGGACCCTGTAAAATATAAATAGAGTAAATAAGAATAATAAAACATTTTACATATAAAACATCACACATTTGCATAATTTATAAAGTAGTTTTAAATTATAAAAACTAGGATTCCATATCAAATTAAAAATTCATTTTTCAAGAATTAAAGTTGATACTCATGAAACTTTCATTATCTTTGCATCAGTAAAATTTGCTATGTATGACTTACCTGTTCTGCAACAGCCAATTTAATTTTTAAATAACTCTTATGTGGTAAACAACAATAGTACAAATGACATCTTACAATTGGTTTAGTAAAAAATTTATATTGATAAAAATAAAATAAGAGGTTTTTCTCTATTTTTTTATGAAAACTGAAAGACAAATATAATCTATAAATGTTATCAATGCAAAGCATATAAACAACATAAGAATATAATGGAAGTTATCTGGAAAATTCCAATTGTAAACTTATTTTCAGCAAAATTACTAAAAATCTTAAATTTAGAAATCCTTGAATGTTTTCAGGAATTGTATTATTATTTTTTTTCATTTATTGTATCACCAAAAATACAAATGATATTAATAGTCTTGTTTTTTTTTTAATATCAGTCCATAGAAAGAGTTGTAACTAATAGTACAAGCAAAACCTCTGAAATTGGAAGATTAGTGTTAATAGTAAAATAAAAATCATAAGATAAGAATATAAATATAAATTTGGATATTCAAAAAATATTTTTAAACAATACAATAGATTCAAACTTTAAACATTTTTTAACCATTCCTTTTGCCTTAATTTTGAATTTAAAAAATTATAATTTAAAAATAGGTTGTTTTTTTTTCATTTTTAAGCATTATTAGATGAAATCACATGTGAAAATTCACCACAGTGAAAGACTAATGAAAATTAATAACTACTAGATTTTTACTTAAAATTTTAGAATAGTACAAATTGATTTGATTAGATTTCAGTGGAAAAGAAAATTAGCATCAATGGAAAAAGAACTTTTGATATTTTACGAAATCGCTTTTGACAAGCAAATGCATTTATATTTGAAGGAAATCTGCATAACAATCAGCTTACCATAACTGGAGATGAACGATCTATGTCCTTAACACAATAAATCAAAGTTTCTAAAAGGACCAGGACTAAAATTTCCACTTCTCGACTAACAACAGAGCGATGCTTTTGTATCTTGGAATGTTCATGATGCAAATAAGTTAGCATGTCTCCCAAGATAGTGGAACACATGTTCAGTTCTTGGTGCTGTAGCATATGCTTTTTCAAGTGCCTTGTGAACACTTCAAATAGTTCCACTCTGGAATCTGTAAAATACATTTTTAATATATCAATCAATATCTAATATAAGAAAAACTTTCAAAATCTTGGGAGAAGTATTAATACAGATCTGTGAAATATTTGATAAATAATGTGAAAATGAAGTAAAAATAGAAAAGTTTAAAATAAAAACCAATTCCCATTCAACTTTTTGCTTTGTCAGGAACTACACATGCTATCTTATACCCTATTCCTAGCTGCATTCTTCCCCCATAGATCTTTCTATATTTTATTTACATTTCTCATGGTTGCGTTAGGAATGGTTGCATTGAACAACTGCTATAAGTGGACTTTAATGTATGAAATTTATGAGCTAAAAATGAAGAATATAGATCTTTCCTAAATTTAAGATTTCAGCTACCATTTTGGTTCATGTTTTTTCTTTCAATTCATGAATAATATCTTTTTTAAAAAAAATTGTGCAAGCCAATCAAGATGATTAATCACAGAAAATTAGTTATATTTAACTGATAACTAGGACTTGAGCTTTTTTTCTATTTATAAATTAGAAATGAAGGGAAAAAGCATTAAATTTCAATATTATAGATATGAAACTAATTTCTCAAATACAAAACTTTTGTCAAGATTAAGTTTAAATTATTAAGATTTTATGTTGAATGAATTTATTTCATAGAACCAAAGTATTCATATTTTACAGGGAAAAATAAAAGATTAAACTTTTCCTTAAGGTTTAGAAAAGCAACCAAATAAAGTCATATTTTATGCAAAATCTTTTCTGTGCAAAGAAAGAGTAAATACAAAATAAAATTTTAATTGTACAAAATTTTATATGAATTTCAATTAACTTTTTTAGTTTCAAAATGGAAATTATATGAATAATTACCAATATTTTGAAATATTTCACTTTTCACAGTATCATGAATGCAGCGCAGTTTAGCCTGGACTAAAGCTACATTTGGCTCAGGCGGTAAGCAGTCAATAGTCAGTTTCACTATTTTTGCTACTTCTTGAACTGGAAGAACATTCAGAAGTTGGACATAAATTTGGCCAAAACTGGATACTAATGCAATCTAGAATAACAAATATTTTTATCATTAAATCAATCTATATATTTTGTCACAGCTTCCTTAAATGAAAGAATCAACAATATAGACATTTCGGTTTAAATTGTCAATTCTAAATCTTTACATAACTTCTTTTTACTAGTTATTTACACAATATATTTTTCATAAAAGTGCCTAGATAAATGCAATGACATTTAATATAATAACTAAGCAACATATTTCTTTACATTTTTTTTTTGTCTCATAAAATCTGACTGGTTAGGTGGTTCTCATAAATCAGATACAATCAAACATTTAAAAGAAATGGAAAGCTTTAAAAGCAGATAAGTGATTTTTATAGCTTCAAAGTATACTTCTCAAGGCAGATAACAGAAGTTCATTTTTTTACATATATTAAACACATTCTGGTGCTATTTATAAAGGTATCATTAATACTTTTGCTTACATCTCTTAATCAAAAACGGGGGAAATTAATACAAGCTTTACTGTAACTTTAATTATTCTTTATTTAGAAATAACGAAAAAAAAATTCTGAAAGACAAAAAATTCCAAATTACCATCTATTTCTTTTTAATATAAAATCATTTCACCCTTCTTAGACAAATATTTTAATACTTAATCCCTTTAATAACAAAATTAATCCACAACACAGATGCAAAATACTAGTCTCTTTTGAGGAAAATAAAATTTTTACATGAATGAATTTAAAATTCTTACATACCTGAGTGGGTAAAATAATGAGATCATGGTTGATAGCCAGCATACGATTGAAGGAATTAAACAAAGAGTAAAGATCTGCTTTAAAAGCTTCTTCACTTTGATCCCCAGTGGCCCTGTGAAAATGCAAGATATAATAAGAAAAATGTATACATTAATACAATAGTTTAAACATTCATTAATTAAAATGATTTATAACAAAAGTAAAATAAATTAATAGAGTAATATGATAATAAATCGATTACCAGATTACATCAGTTGGAAACACAAATTAGCAAATACAAGACTCTTAGAAATACTTTTTAAATAGAACTATGCTGTTAGAATTAAGTCTTCAACAAGATACTTCATATAAGCACTGATTAGATAACAAATAATATCATTAAAATAATGCATCATTAATATATGTCACAATTTAATACCTAATTTTTTTTCTTTCATGAACAATTAGTTATTCATATATTTAAGTAAAAGGAAATATAATCAGTATCCTATGTGAACTAGCTAGAAACCAATTACAGTTATTTTGATTTTAAAAAAATAACCACTAGAAGAATATTTTTCAAAATAATGTATGTTTATTGATTTCAGATGCAAAACTATTAATAAAAATTATAAAGTAGCATTGTTTATTCTTCTTTATGACATAATGTCCACTTCAAATAAATATTTTACTTCCACTTATAATGAATTTAATTCCATTATGTCCACTTATTATGAACATTTTAGCTTACAGTCACAGAATAGACTTATTAACATTCTTAAATTCCACAATCTAATATATCATATCAAGATATTTAATAAATAGATATTCATTTAATTAATAATCCTGAGAATATGAAAAATCAAAAACTGATTATCTCTTTTTGAGAATCTTGAATTTAAAAAATTAATAATTTATACCAAAAGCAACTTGGTTAACTGTATAAAAATTGTGAATAATAAATAATACTTATGAAAATATTTTAAAGAGATTGGTTTCAATGATTAATCACTATTTTTCTTAAACAATATATATGAGTTTATGAGATTTATTTAGTAACAATTCTTATTTATTTATTTTTTGCTTCAAAATTTTTTTTCTTCATACACCATGTTTTATGAAATTTATTGCTAAATATATCAATAAAAGGCACAATAAAAATCAACAACAAATTTCAAAACTTACCTAGCAAATAATATTCTTGATTGTATAATAAATTTAAAAATGTATTCTAAAGATCGGAAACACTTTTGTATGGCATCTTGTTTATCAGCATCTCGTACTAAATCAGCACAATGCTTCACACAGCTGATTAATCCCCTGAATAGAAGAAAATAATAAATAAATAAATAAAATCCACTTAAAGAAGAGTTTAAAACCAAATAAAAAGTTTAAGGGACTAAATATGTCATTTCAAAAACAATACTTTAAAGCTAATTTAACAATAAATTTTCGTACTTGTACACCAAAGCTGCAGCAAAATGCCCAGTTATATAAGCATCCATAACAGGCTTAAAGTGTTCAAATTTATTATCTTCCAAGAGACTTAAGATGTGAACCTATAAAAAAAATTACTATAATTTATTTTTTAAAATACAAGTTTTAAAATTTATCGCTATCCAAGCTATTAGAATTTTATTTGCTCCATGCATTGTTTTAAATGAATTTATGGTAATTCAGAAATATTTCAAATTATACTTCATTATTTTTATTTTATTAGTAATTACAAAACACATAACAAAAAATGTCTAATGCCAAGACCCATCCCAACCCCCCCCCCCCCCCAAAAAAAAAACTAAGGATTATATTTAATGTATTTAAACAATAATATCAATTTAAAAAATAGTTTAAAAGCAAAATACATGGTATTAAAAATATAGATTCAATCAATTAAGCTGAATTTCTTAAGAACATACATATGAGCAGAATTCTAGTGACTAGAATAACATTTCCTAATATAAGTTCTTAAAATTAATGTTTTCTAATTATGAAAAACATAAACATATGATGAGGGTTTGACAACAGAAAAATAATTTTTTTAATTAAAATTTAAATTGTAATTTTGTGGTTCATTTGCAAGTCAGATTTATTTTTTAAAAAGCTACATTATTTCTGAACAATTTGAAGAATTATAATACAAGTAAGAATCTTATAGAATTATTTTATAGAATCTTCATAAAAATATTTATTATGACTAATGGTTTGCCGTATCAAAGATATATTTGAGCTTGAATACAATGAGAGAATAATGTGTTGAATTTAGCATACAGTTTTTACAAAAAATTTCACACACGATTTAAAAACAAAAAAACTTTAGATAAGTGAAATCAGTATACTTACTAATACTTTAAATACAAGCCCCGAATTAGATGTAGAATTCCCATCACCAGTAGAAAACATGGAGAAAAGAGCATCTAAGATATCTTGTAAAAACTGAAATGAAAAAGAAATTTTTAATATAAATGTAATAAAAAATATCATAACAAATGAAATAGAATATCATAAATGAAGTAATACAATATACAACAAATTGCAATTTATACAAATAGTAAAATCAGAATTTATAATATTAAGGTTAAAAATTATTAGTAATGTTAAAAATAGCAAATAACAATTGAAATTCACAGAAATAGTAACAAATATTTCAAGGTTAATCATGATTATTTATTTAAATATATACTCATGTCTGTCTGTGTCAATTAATTACAGAATTTAAGTATAATTTATAGATGCTAAAGTATAATTTATGTAATACATAGCAAAAATACACATTTACAAGGTCCTCAATAACAAAGTTTACAAACATGAAAAGCTTCAAAAACAATTTTCATCCGTCACAAGTTTACATAGCAATTATTTATAAAGTAATCAACACTCAAGTAAAGGGGCAAAGAGATACTAAGAAAATAAGTTTTAATTTAGTTTAGTTATATTAAAATCCCATCTTAAAACAATACTAGGGATATTTGGGGATGGACCTGGTAATTTTGAGTTGTGGTCAGATGACGAGGATGCCACCTGAGTTGGCAAACTTTTACACCCCAATAGCAGAAGGATGTTTGTCACTGGTTGATTTAATGGCCAGAAGACCTACTTACACTACATTTTTTCGGTGGAATCAGGTCTCAAACTTTATAACACTTCCAGTTCCTAGACTGAGACCAGATAAGTGTGACCAAGGGAAGTAAAAAATACAGCTTTATCAAAAAAATAAATTATTAATATTTTTGTTTTGATACAAACCTTTACTATTTCTTCTCCATTAAGCTTCATCACTTTATGTAATGTATCTTGAATTCTATCTGGATGTGCCTTCCACTTCAATAAAGCAAGAAGATCACCTAAAAACATAAATTTAATCTTTTATAGTGATATTTTAACCTAATTTAGTTCAGAGCACGATTGGCAATTCTGAAAATAATTTTAAATACTTTTCAAAGTTTGACAAATTTCTCTAATTCAAGCTGATTTGATAGAACTGTTAGAGTTCTTGAACTCAAGATTCTTAACCTCTGGGCATAACAGGTGAATAGAGTAGTGGCATGGCAATGAAATTACTTAGTAAATGATTTTGCTTGAAAAATAAATCATTTACTTAACAGACTAGCATTCTGTATAAGTTGGATGCTCTTCAAGCTATGTTATTAGACAGGATAATAAAATTGTTTAAGATATCTGGATGTTATTTTTATCATGTCAGAACATGGTTGTGTTTGGTATGAAGTTTTTGGCATCAACAAAAATCGTAGGTGAAAAATAAAAATTTATTATCTGCATGAGCATCTCAAAAAATCAGCTTTTAATAATGTGTTGCCACTAAATTTGCAAAAGTTCTAATTAAAAAAAAATAAGTTAATTACTACATGAACCTAATAATAAAACCTAGAAAAATGTAACCTTGAAAACAAGATAATATGAAATGAAATAAATAGGAAATGCGATATTTTTTTAAACAATAAATGCAAGACAAAGTTTTTCTGGATTGTTTGCAATACTTAAGTTACTAATTCAATGAAAAAATTAAAATGAATAAAAATATTATTTAACTTGCCCGAGCATATGTTTGGCCTTTCAAGAAATTATGTTCTAATATGATACATTGAAATATTCATAGTAGATTTCATTTTAGTCTCTTTTTTTTTTCCCCCTTGTTATCATGTTTTATCAGTTATATAGCGTGATATAAGAAGATTTTCAAATTCATATACTTACCATTCTGGGTAAGCTTTGTTGAGCAAAGTAATGTCTTTATGTGAACTGTTTCTCTGGAGCTGCGAGAGAAGAACTGTCCAGTTGCTGGGTTGGGAAAGGGGGGAGGTGAAGGAGGGACAGGAGCATAACTGCTGGAGATACTGTTTGGAGTAGTACCGCCACCTTCTTTAGGTCCACTTGGAAGACTCAAATAAGCTTTAGGATCTTGCAGTTTAGGCCCATCTTCACACTATAATAAATTTATAATGAATTAAATTTTAGTTCCAACATGATTTTTTATTTCTAACAGGAATTTTTTAAAAATAAGTAGACAATTTTTTATTTAAGTAAAAATTATTAAATCTTAGTGCTTTCACTGAAATTTCAGATAAATAACATGCAACTATTTATAACTATTAAATATTCCAATTTAAGTTTAGAGCTAAACAAAGTTTTCATCTTCAAATTATGTTTTAACAAAATTATTTGGACTATGATAGATTTCAAACAGAATTTAAAAAAAAATTAAAAACATATAACCTAAATTCAAATTCAAACAGTGTCTGTATTTACTTGGCACTTGTAAAAAACAGAACATCCTAAATTAAAATAGAAAATCAAAAAAAATGTTGTATAAAAAATGATTTATTGTTTTTTATGTATAAAGTTCAGTTCAATGTAACTCCCTTACATGAAAATTTGTAATTTAAATTTTGGAGCCATATTATGTATTTAATATGCATTTAATTCCTTTTAACAGCTTCACAAATATTAGTAAAAACGTATATATTATTTTAAAACAAGATGATAATTTACAAATGACAATTAACTGCATCCCTAGGGATTAAGTTTGCCATAGAATTGTTTACTTTTTTTTATTTACGTGTAATTAAAGTAAAATCTAAAACTCAATCTGAATTCCGTTTCAATCCTCAATGTAGAATGCAGGAGTACACAACATATTTTAAGTTTTTCTCTGAAACCAAAATCTATGGTGCAAGTACTTTTCAGCAGATTTCTTATAATTGAGCTATTGTGAAGATTTGTGTATTACATTTTACAGCAGTGAATCATATAGATTTGTCTAGATAAAGCCCATCCAATTACAATATGTACTTCTACATAAATTTATAATAATTTTTATTGATCAATAACGAAAAAAAGGTAAATGGAAGCTTTAAAAAAATATATTTAAAATTTCATTCAAAAGAAGATTACTTTATAAAAGGAAGACATAAGGAAGTTTATTTTTAAATCTTAAAGTAAAATAGAAATATGCAGCCCTACCCTTAAAGAAATATCTTTCATACATATTTTTAATATATATATATATATATATATATATATATATATATATAACAAATTCTAAACTAAAATTTATATATAAAAGATATAAATTATGTAGTTTTATGAGTGTTCTAATATCTGTAATTAAAAAATAGAAAGCATTAACATATGCAATAAAAAAGGGAAATATAAAAAAATATTTCAAATCAATTTACCTTATATACATAAAGTTCATGTGTTCCATTTTTTAGTATGGTTCCTTTATCATCCATCAACTGAATGAATGAAAATCCCAGAAGTTTCTTTTCTTTGTCTCTTGCTGCCAGAAAAAGATATGGTTTTAAAATGAATAGAACATATTTAAATATAAACTATTTTCTATATAACTCTTTAGTAGTATTCGGCAGTTAAAAAGAAAAACAGGAGTGGTCCTCTAAAACCTTTTTGCATACTCTCTCAAGGTGTTATCTCCCAAACATAAAGAAACAACAACAGGGAAAAAAATCCCCCAGAAAAAACAGTGAAGAAAGCCTTGCTTAGAATTGGCATACAAAAGTTAGGAAATATTAACCTTTGATGAGAATTAAGTATTTTTACTGAATCTATTATGTAACTCTTGACAAGTTTTTTCTCCAACTAATCCTTGACATTAATTGCTAAAACAACATAAAAAAAATAAAAGACATGTTTTTGTCATCTGATTGAAATTAAAATCTGAAACAGAACTACAACTGTAGTCACAAAATATCATACCAAATTTGGTATCTAAATAATTGGGTTTTTGGCAATAGTTTTTACATGCTTTTGAAAATGCTGACAAATATAGTCACAACCTCATGTTAGATTTGACAGATTTCTACAATATAGATGTTATATCTCAGTCCCAAACTTTATCCATTTATCTTTCTAGGTTTTATAGTAATTGCATTAACCTATAATTAAAAAGATAGACAGAAAAATTTCTTCTAAATGTAATTTTTAGACAAAATTTAATAAAAATGTACAAATTTGGTATTTGTTTCTTTGATTTTTGTAGACCATTTACCAAATTTCATGCATCTAGCTCAAGATGTTTTTGAATTAATTTTATCATGGATACATTCTAAAAATGTATTTTACAAACTCAGGAAGCTCTAAAACATAGCGATTAGCTAAACTTTCAAGTTTAAATTTTTTGATAGTAAGAATGCTTTCTTAAAATTTCACATATGAGAAAGAAAGAAAAAAAGCCATATTGTTAGTATATTGGTTTTCCTGACTATTATAAAGTACAAAAAGAAAAATGAATTTAAACAATAGTTTATTTAATTGGGAATTATTTTATCCTTTTTTTTATTTCCTTCAGTTTTTTGGCAACGATAGCAATTTTTCTTTACACAATACACATATGGGAAATAAAAAGTGCTATGTCAAGTCAGATTTATTTGTTAATATAATCACTCTCCCCCCAAAGATGGAAAGATAGCAATATAAACATCCAGTTAAAAATATTTAAAAAGTTTAAGAATACATTTAAATATTTTAATTAAAATTAAATATATTGATAAATTTAGATACTTAATTGATGTTTGCCTACATATAAGAACTTACTTGAACAATGTCTGTATTCAATTCTTACATGAGCACCATCAAATTTCTCAATGGGCACAGCAAGCTGATCAAATAAAAAATTTCAATCAGATCAAATTGCAATCAACACCAATTTAATAAATTAAGTATTTTCAAAATTTCCATACCATGAAATATATTTAAAAAAATTATCAACCTACTTTGATCATTTCCACCCATCTTGGTGTATTATTATGATATAAAACAACAGAGTGATATTTGGAGACATTTTCATGACCAGAACCAGGATTAATACATTTCTAAAAAAAAAATCATTAGCAAGCAAAATGTTTTATTCCAATCTTTTCATGAAACAACAAGCATTTCATTAAATTTTGATCAATCCATCAAATAATGAGAGCAGCTTGTCATGAACTTTCTTGAGCAAACTGACAGTAATAAACAACACAACAGTAATAAACTATTGAAAGTTGATGCTTTTTATATAAAATTTTATGTTTGAAAAAACTAATCAGTTTATTACTAGTAAACTTTAAAACTAGAAAAACTAAATTGCCTATTTGAATAGTGTTCACTGAAAAAATATTGCAATTCACAAGGTTAGAAGTAAGTCAAATTATTAAGAAACATTTTCTACATAAATTGTATATTTCATAAATAAGCAAACTTAAAAAAGAGGATACATAAAAAAAATCAAATAAAAAATGCAATAACATTTTATTTACAGATGCTAAAATTCTCACCAATTAAAATTTATGTAAGAAAATGGCCTATATACATTATAATCCAAAACAAGCAATCATCTTTAATTGATATTATTTATAACATTAAATGCAACTGAATCATAATATAAAATTCTAAAAGTATTTTAAAACACACAAATACACACAACTTGTATTACCATTTAAAACGTCAGTGAAATATAACTTAATAAAATTATAATTATTAAATTCTAATACATTTTATAAATAGTATGAATGTTCTATAAAAATGCATAAATTTTACTTCAAGAATAAGTCCTTCAGAGTTAACTAGAAAAACTGTAGCTTCTATATTTTTTCCTGTTGATTTTCCACCCTTTTCGAAATCTCCTTTCTCCAGTGTTAGATACAGATCGTTTCTAACATCACCTATAACATTTAAATCGTATATTAAAGGGGGGGGGAATTCAATACAGTTATCATTGAAAATTTTTAATATTACATAACTTTATTGATGATTATTTTTAAAATTTTAATATCTTTAATAATATTTTTAGATTATATTTAAAAATAAAATATTTATTAATAAATAAAATATTTAATAAAGACATTATTTTAAACATTTCAGAAAAAGGTAAGTAATGACAGAAAAACCCAGGTTCACAAAATAAATAAAATAAACTTTCACTTACCAGGCATGATAACATCAGAAAAACCAAGTTTATGAGTAATAATTAAATTTTTGAAAAGCAAAGGGGTTTCTTGTTGAAGCTGCGACAATTCTCCATTAAAAAGCCGTAAAGATAAAATTAAACCTGAAACAATTTTTTTAAAAATAATCAGATGTTCCTACTTAAAAATATGATTACTTTAGCTAGTAATTCAATATGCAAAAACTAAAATATATCCCAAAAGATTCAGTATATGAACACTTACCATAATTTTGCTGACCAGAAACAACATTAAATTTGTTGCTTAATTTTTTGATAATAAATTCATGTAATTGACTGAAATCACTCTCAGAGCACCTATAAAATTTTTTTAATGTTATTTGTTTGAATATAGGAAAGAAAATGACAAAAATTAATAAAATACAATTAAAAACAGGAGGTACTGAATAATTCACAACATCCAGAAGTATTTCAGTTTCAAAGTATGACTTTGGCCCACTTAAAGTATAAACTACTTCAAACAATGCATATCATGAATTTCTATTTAAATATTTAGTCATCAAGCTATGAGACCAATTATAAAACAAATTCTAATATTTACAGTGAGTTTTTTATTTCTTACAATAATTAAATTTTTTAGTCAAAGTTAAAAATATCTTTAATGTTTATACTAACTTTAGCATATGATTTCTCTATCATGTAATATAAATAAAATTGCTAATATGTAATTAGGTTTTTAAATTATGTAACTCAATAAACTGAACTAGAATCTTACAGAAGAAACTTTTTAAATTTTGAAATGAATACAGATTCAAAGTAAACAAATAAAATATTATATCCCCTTTTAAGTACTTCTTTTGAAATGGCGATAGTTATTAATTTAACATTAAACATTTGAAATATATATAAATATACTATGCGCATACTTTTATATCAAAAGAAAATAATACCTTAATCCATACTAAGATAAATCTGAATTATTTTTATTTGACTTAGTTTATGTCTGCAACCTTTCTTAAAGTTTTCTTGCTCATTCTACAATTTTCATCCAAAAATTCTGTTATAATCCCCCCCCCCACACACAACAAAAGGGCAAACACCCCATCTTTTGGAAAACCAAAAGATTCATAAATGAAATAGTTAACAGAAGTTAATAGGGAAACAGTGATTTTATTTGATTAAGGATAAAATAAATAAAAGTAATTTTAAAAATTACATTAAATGATTAAAATAAGATTAATTTTGTTATTAACCAAAGATAAGCAATATATTGACAAAATTATTTTGTGAGGGAAACATTTTATAATACTTATATTTAAAACATCATTTTTTACAATCAATTTAATTAAATAATACCTTTTTTTTACAAGAATATTTAAATGGGATTTTCAGATATTTTTTAAATTTAATTTTTTAACAGATTTAGCAAATTTGTCAAGCATATTTTATTCTCAAAAAAATATCTTCATAATTTCAAAGAGTTCTACAGAAATGTTATTCATAGATATTTAATGAATAAATAAAATACTTACGTATATACTTTAGATGTGAATTCTCTTTCTTCATCTAAAGTTCCATCGCCCTTTTCCGATAAAATATCACTGATGTTCAAAACTAATAATAATAATAATAAAAGAAGAAAGAAATGAAAATTTTGAAAATAAATATAAGGAATATTCAAAAATATTTTTGAATTTTTAATATTAAAAATACATACCTGAACAGCCATAAGGCCTTCTGTAGGAATGCAAGGCAGATTTCCTAGAGTCATTAAGCATTCGACCTATTAAAGAATAGATATATCAAAAGATGAAGTTTTTAAAATAACTATTGAATATAACCAAAAAAAATGAACATTTAAAAAATTTAGAAATTGTATTACTTACCGCTTCTAATAATATGAGCTACTAGATATAATTCTCTATTTAAATCAGCCTCCCCTAAATCCTAATGGGAAAAAAATAAAATAAGAATAGAAATTTGAAAATATTCATTAATTTTCTCTAAAGAAGCCAAAACAATCTTTTCTTTTAAATTCAAATATCAAAGCAAACAGTTTTCATGTACTAATAAATATACCAAGTTAAAAACTTTTGTCATAGGTATTTTAATTACTTAGCAATATGTTTTATTTATTTATTTTAAAAGCTAAATAATCAGATTTTGATAACTGATTGCATTGCTAAGAGAATTAATACTACAGCAAATAACAAACAGAAAATATAGCTGCATAATACAAATTAAAAATGAAATATTAGAGCACACATTTTTTAAGAAAAAAAAAAACTTTTCAAAATGAATTTCTCTTTGTTTATAAATAATAATTTATCAGGGAAAATGAAAAAGACATATCAGTTCAAACTTAAACAGTTCAAATATTAAACAAAATACGCATCAGTTATTTTTTAAAAAATCTCGACATAAGACTTCGATAGAATGCAAAACAGATATCTAACTAAAAATTATACTTTAAAAACTACCTTAGATTTTTTTTAAAAAATGAAATGTTTCATTAAAAGGGTTGTAAACTTCTTATTTCAATCTTTTGTAGGATTTATTTGCTTTGCAGCGAGGACAAATAAACCTAAAATGTTTGAAAAATAATTAGACATCGGAAATTTCCAAAGCAAGAGGATTAATAAGATAATGATTCTAGGTTTTCCTCCAATTTATTTGAACATTACAATGCTCTATATTACTGTTTCAACTTTGCAGTTTTTGTCCTCATATCCTTCATAGGTTTTATATAATAACTTTCCATTTTGACACGATTCAAGGACTATTTTGAGATTTACCAATTAGTTTTTAGCAATGCTCAAGTGTGAAGCACAATAATTAACCCCCCTTTCCAAACTTCTCTACCACATTAGTGACAGGTTTTTTGTCTTTCAACAGATGTATCAGAACAAATGAGGATTGGAGACACAGTGGTTAATAGAATATGCTCTAGAACCTAGAACCATTTAGTCTTAAAGCTGAGATTGTATCATGAGACTCAAATTTGGTTAAGATAATGCATATTCAATTCATCTAGAACTCTTTTATCAGTGATGAAAAAGCAATAAAGTAGACTAATAAAGAAAAAAACACTTTTCAAACATATTTCTAATTCAGAGAATATCAACAATGCAGAATCTTAATTCAAATCCCTGATTTCTTATATGTCAATGTATTAGAAAGTCAATAATATAACTTTGACAACTGTATAAAATTCAACATAACATAATAATAACAATATAATAGGGATAATCAATTTAATAGTATTATCATTAGCTAGCAATTATGTAAAGCACTACATCAAAAGATTAAATTACACAACTCGCATAGAAAAAAGGCAAGTAAAGTTATTTAATATATAGTTAATCAGATTACATTATTATATTATCCCTAATTTTAGCATTAGTAAATTTAATATAAATTATTTATAAGATCATACAACCTTATGATATCATATATACAATCGGTTAAATTTATGAAGTAAATATTATGTTTAGATTGTAAAACATATGGTTTTTTTTTCAAATTTTAATAAACAGAGTTCCATTTTTTATTGAAGGAAAATGACAATTGTGAAAAAAAATTTAGCATCTATTTTCAGAAAACTGAAGGGCAATACACATTTTAAATATAAAAATTAAATGCAAATGAGCAACAATAAATATACATAAAATTACTTTGCCATTATAAATGTGCCATCGTTTTTTTTTGTTTATTTAAATGAATAATGAATGTTATAATTTAAAAAAAGAACTATAAATATTTGTTAAGTTTATCTTGCAGTTAATAAATTAAATAACCACTTTAAAAGTAGATTTCTAAATCAAAATAAGAAAGCCTTTACTGTTAACTATGAAATGTCTGCTAGAAAATGTTAATTTTACACAAGCTACCACTCAAAGTGCATTAAAAAAATTCATTCATACCTTAGATGAAAAAGCTCAATAAAATATATCAATCTCATCAGAATCTCTAACCTTAATTGGATAAAGTGCTTCTGAATGAGGGGGGAAACGTAAAACAAATACAAATTAACAAAGTTTTATTAATATACAAGCAAATGAATTGTAAAACAGCACGTTATTAAAATATCTTAAATTTATAACTTGCTGTATTAAAACTACACTGCCTGAAATTATTTTATTTTGCTATGCATTTAAAAATGTATTTCTTTCTTTCATCTAGTATGTCCCCTGACTTCTGCAGTGAAGAGACTGTCTCTAGTTTCTATCCTTATTTATTTTAAATTTTATTCATCAGTAACACATTTTCCTTTTATATTAAACATTTTGGTATCGTGATCTTTGCTAAAAAATGGTTTTGATATATTTAGTTTAAGCACTTTTTTCATATTATCTAATTTATTTTGTGAACACTACTATGAAATGTTTTGAAACACATATCTCTTCTTTAAAGGTATCAAATTTAATAATTTATTTAAGAAAATATCTTTTCAGCTAAGACTAGGTACAATGGGATATTACATCAGAGATTTTACTACCCAAAGTTTCAGTTAAGACCTTTAAAATTCTTCTGTATATTTTGATGAAAATTAGCAGCTTAATTCTTAGATACTCCTCAAATTCTACTGAATTACAAGAATGCAAAAAAAATTATAGAAATCCATAAAAATAAAATTTACTTGTCTTCTTGTAGTTACTTTCAATAAACAAGTGCAAGAAAAAAATTCATTTTGTTATAGCAGGAATGGGCTTATTGGGTAATTTTTCTCAGATTTAAACAATTCATATTTCTAGATAGTATACAGTTAATGGAAATTTATATCAAACTGTAAAAATGAAGATATAAACAAATTTCTGACATTTAAGTACCTTTAAAAAAATAATAACATGTTGACCCATTGAGTCTCACACTAACAATTCTAGTGCATCAAACTTGGATAAAAAATACAACTTGGAAATGTACTTTACAGTTAGTTGGCCTTTGAAGTCAGAGATAATCTTTTATACATTTTGTGTTAAAGTGGATAGTCCTGAATAGTTGAATTTTAAAAATAATTATATAAGTTTGGTCAACGAAAAAAAAAATCCCAATTTTATAAGTTGATCCTTGAAACATATTTATACAATTTAGGTTTTACTGGGGGAAAATTTGATTCTCAACATAAAATTCCATATTTCATTTACTCATTAAATAATAGTTGCATTTTTTCGCTAACTGATTCTTTCAAAATATTTGAGAATTTTTTCCTCTTTGAAAATTTTCAATAGTTCTCTCAAATAATCTTTGATTAATAATTCACACAAAATAGATCAACATCCCTTATGGGCACTGTTTGTCATGTCTAAATAAAGAGCTGACAAGACGGCAGCTATTCATATTTATTAGGCATTTTGAAAATTCCTTAGAACTTCAATATTCAAAAAGTTTTTAAAGCACTTTATCAATTATCTATAAATAAAAAATAAATAAAAACTTTCTCAATCAATTTTTGCAAAAAACTACAAAATTCTGATAAAACATCTCTGGCAGTAAAACAGCCCATAAAAATTGAAAGAAATCACAGAAACCCTGAGCAATGTAACACATTATATTTTTTAAGAATTTTTTTTATTTAAGAAAATCCTTTTTCAACTAAGATTTCTGCCTATATTTAGTTTAAGAACTCATTATAGGATTTTACACACACTATATGTGTGTGTTACTTTTTATGTGTGTGTTACAATTTTTTCTTCACATATTTTTTTCTTCACACAATATGTGTGTGTTACATTTTTTTCTGATTTTGTTTCTACAAAATCAGAAAAAAAATGTAACAATTAAAGCTGTAAATTTTGGGAAATAATATTAAATTACTTACTGTGAATATTGTACTAGCATTATTAAGTTTTTCTACAAAATGAGACATTCCATATTTTGCAAATCTGACTAGAAATCTCTCACTGAAAACAGAGACAATAAAAAATATTAAACAAATCACACAGCAGAATAAACACAAGACTTTTAACAAACTTAATTATATAATGTTAATGTTAAATCTTTTTTTTCATAAAAGAAATCAAATGCATTAAAATATAATAATAATATACTGAACTCATTTTAAAATATTTTAAAAGCAATTTTAGCCTGATTTCTAGAAAAATTCACAGTTTGATTTGTACTAAAGCAATAATGATGGCAAAAATTAGAAAAATTCAATAGAAAGAATCAAGTTTTTCCATCTTATTATTTAAAACCATTTTTCAGAAAGACAATAAAAATTTAAACAAATTTAAGAATCATGTTTTTCCATCTTATTATTTAAAACCATTTTTCAGAAAGACAAAAATTTAAACAAATTTAAAGTATATTCTAAACAATCAGATTTCTATAATTTAGATGAAATGGTTAAATCTTAACTAATGATTTTAATGAAATGGATAAATCTTAAATTGAGTTATAGAAATTGAATACTGTTCTTTCAAAAGTCAGTAAGAAGTCTTTAAGATAAAAACTAATAATAATAAAAAAAAAACATTTCGGGCATTTCCTATACCTGATGGTCTCAGCCTGCTGAGAATCATAGAGGAAAAAGAATATCTCCATATCTTCTCCAAGACTGCAGCTGAAATCACGCATAGAAAGATACAGGTGATGATTAGGAGATCGTTTGACTTCCTTACGTTTGGTAGTTCCACGTCCCTGCATGCATTAAAAAAATAATTAAATTTTCAATTGTCAAAAAAAAAAACTACCATTAATAAAGATCACTATAGCAAAGCTTTTTTCAAACCAAGTTAACTTAATTAAAAAGGTTTTTTTCCATTTTGAAAAGAAAATTGTCATTTATTATTAGAAAATTAAGTGCAGCGATTCATATATATATATACAGAAATTAAAAAGATTTTACAGAAAAAAATTTCTTATATAATACACATACCCCCCACCCACGGTGCTGCCAATTATATTTTGAATCAACAATAATCATGCAAATGAAAAAGGACCTAATGTTCAAAGAATAATATTAGTCAATACTAGATTAAGTGTATACTGTCATATGCCTATCAGATAACAGGTAACTAATTTACAGTGAAAATTCAATATAATTTCCTACTTCAATTATCTTATAACAAACTGAAAAAGGTTAAGTATTACAAGTTTAATATAATTATTTTAAAAAATCAATCAATGCTTAATTTATATACATTTTTAGAACTCTAAAAAATATTCATTAATATTAGCTTTTTTTTCCTCTGTTAAATTTTGTCAAATATTATCATATTCTATAATTTCTTCTATGGCTATATTATAGATACTAAGGTTAAGAGTAAAAAAAAGAAAGAAAATTCTTTTCTTAAAGAAAAATTTATAAAATAAACATATGGTTATAAAAAGAAATACTGATTAATGTCAGAAAATGTTACTTTTTCCAATCATGTATATAAGATCCCCAGCTTTACAATATAAATTCTCTCTATGTCAATCAGCAAACTAAAAATATCCAAGAACTTTTTAAAATTCAAATCAAATTTGAAATTTTTTAATAAATGTTCATAATGTTTGCATAGACACAATATTTCAGGTAACATTAACTGCAATAGAAATCAGGGTTTCCTGTATATATATAAAAATTTAATGTCTTAATATCAAATTACTTAATGTAATAGAAATTAAATATTTTGTTCCAAATTATTTATTTTAAATTAACAAAATTAAAAATAAAATTAAAAGGAATATAATTTTTTTCTTTTATATAGCAATATCTCTCTAAAAAAACTTTCCAATAAGTAGAACAAAAAGATATAAAAACTCACCAGCAAACCAGCCACATTTTCAGAACTTTGAACATGCTAAAAAGAACGAAAGGATAAAAATATTATGCTATTCCACTATTAATGATACATTTAATAGCACTAAATTCTTTAGGTATCAACAATGAAAAAAGTTGATTCAAAATCAGAAGACAGACTTCAACAATATATCAATTACAATAAAAATGGTAATTTTTATAAATGTTTCCAGTTTTTTTTAAAAAAAATAACTATATGAATGAATTTTTAGTACAAAATAAATTACACAACAATTTGTGTTATTGATTTATAAAATTCATGAATGAAAAGTATAACATTAGTTTCCAGAAAAAATTTATTTTACATATTTTAATCATATATTTGAAATATGAAAATTTCATAAAGTAATAAGAAAGTCACGAAAACTGTATATGTTCTAATAACATATTTTTTGTTATAAATATCATGGAATGAGAATAATATATTTTTATATTAGAACAAAGTAACTTAATTGAATGCAGGTGTTCATAGCGATAAGTGTAAGTAATTCAATAAGTTAATTCTAAAATATACATAATTTGTAGTTACAAAATTAATTATATATATATATATATATATATAATAAGATGCTATAAATTTCCAGAACCGCCTGGTTGGTAGGGAATTGCATTTTCATCCATTGGGTTGTGAGTTCAAACCCTGATGGCTGAAGACTCTCTATGTGCGTGGTGGCTGGTGCATGTATAAATCTATCCGAGCCGCAAAGTGCACCAAATTGAGAGTAGTACTACTAAGGGTATTGGTTCAGACATAACCGTTTTCTGATTCTGCTTTAAATTACAATTAGTGGACTAGTGAATAAATGCATCAGCTATACACCTTCAGACAGCGAATTTGGGCCTAAGGCAATTTGCATTCACCAAAATACCAAAACAACTACTATTAGAAAAAAATATGAATTGTTGGCAATTCTAAATAATGAATTTATTAATTTCATATAAAAATAAATTCTTGAATTGAATTAAAATTTTCTCAATCAACTTTATCATTTTCTTCTATTGTTTTAATGGTAAGAATTTTTAACTTTAGCATGTTTAATTTTTGTTGTGGTGGTTCTTGTGTTCTGCTTTACAATGGAACAAGGGGTGCAGTAGTTTCTGAAGGTGTAGGCCCTAGTGCACCCGAGAGTAGAAGTCTGACTTCTAGCTCACACACATCACAAACCCTTTTTTCTACATTCATGCATTTTATTCATTCATTCACAGATCATAATTTAGATCTGGAACAGAAAACAATCACCACTGACTTATTACGCCGAGTAGTATTACTCTCAATAAGGAGGACTTTGTGACCACGACAGATTTAACATACATCAGCCACCACCACTTATGGAGAGTCTTTAATAGACTGGTTCAAACTCGAAACCAAAGTGTAATATCTATACACAAATATCTGATCACACCTTTTAAAAAACAATATTTGTTTTTGTTTTTTTAGCATTTGAAGAGGATTCTCTTGTTTTTAGTACTTTACCGAAGTCGACTTTTGTATTATGGTTATGTTACTCAGCTACAGACCCTATTGTTGTAGGTTTGTATTGTGACCTTCAATCACTACAAAATCAGACATACAAAAGTAAATATGAAAAAATAATTACCACTTGATGAAGTGCTATTGGACTAAGAGTATCAGGGTCAACTACTTCATTATTGATTCGTGGAACCAAATCAAGACCAAGTTGCCTGAAAATGTAAAACCAATTTTAGTTTAAAAGATTTAAGTGGAGCAATGCCAAATGTAAATAAATTAATATGTATTTTTAATTTGTAAAAATAAAAATTAATAATTATAGTATATAGTTTTCTTTAATGATGTTCAGCAAATGTTAGGGCTTTCCAACAGTTATCAATAAATATAAAATGATATAATACAAATAAAAGTTATTTTTTAATAATAATTTTAATCAAATTCATAATTTTAAAAAACGTTTATAGTACATATTGAATATTTATTTATTTGTTTTTTCTAAATAAAGTAATTCAAACTAAATAATGAAAAGGATTACCTATTTCCCCAATCAATCTTTCCTGTTATTTGACACTTCAGTTCTCTTATTTGATCTTGAGTAATTGTGCCAGTAATCAGTTGCCGTCTCCATTCAATTAGATCCCGCATAACAGCAAGTAACTTGTGAAAAAGGGAAATCTCACGACGCTAAAGGTGACGAAAAATTACATTATTAACAAACATGGCAAAAAATGCAGTACTTATTATTATTATTATTATTCCTAAAATATATAAAAACAAAATATTGAGATATAAAAGAAATGACTTTGTATTTCATATAACTTCAAATTTCATTAAGATGCGATTCAGCAGTTACCTGATTAGATGGAAAATGCTTCATATTGCATGAATATACAACATTTATGATTTTACAGCATTTGACAAATTTTATTTGGTTTTCTTCCAAATATTTAATGCTAAAAATTTTTATAATCATTTTTATTAATCATTAATACATTTTTAACTCTCTTTTATAAGAGTGAATAGTCATTTTCTAAAAATAAAAAAATATTCTTACAATAACCTACATTTTAAAGTTCATATGATGTCTTTAAAGAAAAATGTCTCAAGAAAAATGTAGAAAATGCTGTTGAATTTACATTTCTTAAAATATCATGTCTAACCAAATATTACGGTAAAAATTCACAAAAATTGTCAACTAATTATATATAATTTTTAAAAAAACATACAAAAATATATGTAATATGAAATGCAATAATATACAATGAAGCTGCTATATTTATATATAAAAATTATACCTTAATACACTGCACTTAAATAAATTTAATGCCTTAGTATTTCATTTTGTGATGAAGGCAATGGTACTTCACCCACAATTTATTTACAGTACACAAACCCATTCTTTTTTCTCTTTTTTTTTTTTAAGAATAAACACAAATGTTTATTGTCTTATTTATGAGATGTGAAAATTATTTTTTACTAAGTGATAAGAATACCAAATCATCTTATTTTCAGACTAAGTTAAATAAAAAGTCAAAGAGTGTAATAAATTGATATGTATACAGGAAATCATTATAACAACTATGACAGTAAATTATAGTTTATTAGTATTAATGTAGAATTTGAAACTAAATGGGGTTACTTCATGTCAAAATTTATGGTTATAAACTATAGAAAGATGGAAGAAATTTTTTAACAAGAAATAAATTATGGAATTGAAGGAAAGAATATTTTTTTTAAAGTAGGAATTTCAATTCTTCAAACTGACACAGAATACCAGTAGTATGTGAATAGATCAACAAAGGATCAATGAACATTAAACAAAAAATAAACACATGGCAAAACTATTGGAATAATAAAAGTTTGAACCTATGAATCTGTATTTTCAAATCTAAACCTACAATCAGGTAATCGAGATATTAATAAACACGGCGGGGGAAAAAACTATTAAGTACACATTCTAATAATTAAGCTATCCTCCTTTCATCAGGATAAATTAAAATTCCCCATTATAATTTTTTAAAAAATGCATTACAATTTATAAAAGAATTTAAATTGAGAATCAGATATACATACAACATAGAGTCTTTTCCAGATAACATGCCATTCTCTGAGAACACAGGCCACTTCTCTAACTGTTGGATCTTCAACAGGAACCACTGTTTCATATAAGCTGTAAGAAAAACAAAGTAAAATGTTTAAAGGAGATTAAAATTTGTAGTCAAAAACAACATGTTTTAGATTGGTTTTATTCTGCAATTTTATCTTAATTACATAGCAATGATAAAATTTCGTTAAAAAACATTATTTAATATTATAGCAACACATAAATTCAATAAAATCACATAAATTAAAGTAATAAATATTGTAAAATATTTTAGAAAATTTATTGAAATTAAGGAAAAAAATATACAGTAATAAAACTGGCATCCATAGAAAGTTTTTTTTTTAAATTTTGAATGTTTTTATTACAATACATTTTTAACTGCTTATATATGTTCTTATTGAAAAAAAAAAACATTACAATTTTTAATAATTTCATTAAATTTGGAGAATTTTTTCCAAGAAATAACTATGTACCAAATTTGATATTTCTAAAGCCAAGTCTTTTTTATAGAGCATTCTTTCTTTTTTTTAACCATCATACAGCTATCATACTGTAATTTCTGGATAGTATGCATGTTTATAAGCATTATAAAATATAAGAAGCATAATGTAGTTATTCCCAAATCCAACATATATATTTTATAACTACATACCCTTCATTATAAATATGGAAAGCTTTCAAATGTATATATGATGCTGGAAAGATGCCCTAAAAATAAAAATGAATAACAATTTATAAGTAGGATTTTAAACACAAATAAAGAACTTTATTGATCATATTAAAATATGTAATCATTTAAAGTCAGAAATGAACCCACTTTTAAACTTTTATTCCGTATTGAGAAGCCCCGATACCAACCTGAAACAATGAATTAAAATTATTAAAATATACTTTCATTTATTATTATTTATTTATTTTATTTCCACAAGTGACCAGAACAACCATTTGCAAACTTACCACTATTTTCTTCTAAAATCTGTACAGTTTCTCCAATTTCTAGAGGTAATCCATACTTGGTGTTTCCATCATAGTTATATATACCTGAACAAAATTAGAAGACTTATATACAAAAGTAAATTTCATTTTGTTAAGAGAGATTCCCTTAAAATGTGGCAAATATAAATTTCAGAAAATATATATATTTGTATTTTACGTACCCCCAAATTAATCAAAAAGAAAATTAATTTAATATTAAAGTCATAATTAACAAATGAAATTAATTTTGAAATAACTCTTCACTAAGATCTATATTTTTAACATTTGATAGTATTTGATAGAGTACATAATATAAATTCGAACCAGCATATTTAACATTAACACAGAACCTAAGCTAGAAGAATGACAGCTAAATTTTGAATTTGAAATGAAAAAAATTTTCTTAATACATATTTTTGTCATTCTTTAAATTATTTATTAACAACATTTTTTCCCTCAATCAAAATGTTTGATTCCAAAATCATTATCTATCAATTTGTTAAAAATTGCATATGTAAAAAAATTAATTTTAGGTAGCATTCATTACATGTTTAAAAATTTAACTTTCTTAAAATAAGATGCAATTTTTTAGAACTAGTTTCTTTTTATATCCAAATAACTGATTAATTAGAAGGTTTAATATATATATATATAATTAAAATATTTTTTTAAAAACTCAAAGAAGAATAAATTAATATAGTATGATTGTTCCTTAACACACACACATACATAAAAGGCCTAAAACCTAATCCTTAAGAACAAAACATTTTAAAGATGATAGTTATTTTTTGTCCAATGATCATTATAACAGACATATGTAATAAACCAAGTCTGCAAAAACATTAGATATTAAAAACAAATAGTAATTCAAATATAAATGATTAAAAAGAATAGAGGATAAAAGGAAGCTTAAATTTTAAAATTTACATAAATGTTATATCAATGAAATGGTAA
Source organism: Argiope argentata (assembly GCA_026289955.1). NCBI lineage: Eukaryota > Metazoa > Arthropoda > Arachnida > Araneae > Araneidae > Argiope > Argiope argentata. Next base: position 678,710 of record JAOUZG010049283.1, read on the forward strand.
AGCTTAGCTATCATCATAAATTATCTAAGTAATTTTGAGTTTAGTCTTTGATTTGTGTATATCATAAACAGAATATAGCACGAATAAACTCAGGGTGAAAGTTTGTTCGAAAATGGGGCTATTAATAATAAAAGCGAAATACAGCTTATGAACTAAAAGAATCTTGAATTATTCATAAAACCTATGAAAAATAAATATCTAAGACAAATATAACATAAAAATTGAATTAAAAGTAGTCTTATATTCCATTCCAACCAGTTAATATAGGGATACCAATTCGACAATTTATTACAGAACAAAATTAAAAATATGAGTTTTTTTTTAAAACAAAAAGACTTGTTTTTAAAATACGGAGCATATAAAGTCGGTTTTAGTTCAATTATTTTTCCTCCACTGAATGTCATATTATCATTTTCAGCGACATGAACTAAGAAACCAATATATAAATGAATTCGGATGTTGTTTTGAGTAAAATCAGGTATTATGTTAGTAAACAGAAAAGTAAAACTTTTCCTCAATCTGTCTGCTACAGAAGCTGTCAAAGCAGCAGAGATTCTATAGATTTTCATATGATAACAGTAAAACTGGTTCAAAAGTAAAATTTTTCTTTTGAAGTCTACACTTACAGACTCCAAGTTTCTTGTTTTTGGTTGGATTCCACATGATTCAAAATATGATCATAGGATCTTTTCCTTAAAATTACCGCATACTTCACTCCCTCTCCTTAAACACGCCATTGTTTTTCCACTCTCACTGCCAGACGTAAGATCGAAAAGAATGAAACCGAAAAATAAGATCAAAACCATTGGTCGCACCAGAGTTAACAGAATAGCGGCTGGCAACAAATATTTCATAATTAATCAAAAAAGACTCAAAAAGTTTTTTGAAGATTATTCTTATATTTGGCTCTCTAGCGTATTTTTTTTTATTTTGAAAACGAATTCAAAAAATACATTCAAATAGAATAATAAAATTTATTTAACCAGAAACAAAATTGATACTTAAACTTCACTGTTTTTAAAATAATATAATAATAAAAAAGAAAAGAGAGAGTGAGAGTGATTCGAATTTTTCTTTTACAGCTTCATAATTTCTCAATGCTGTTATTTTCATTCTTCTGTCTGGGTTGCATTCTGAGCATAACGCATGTTAAATCACGCGATTGAACATAACGAATGTTGTTCAAAGAAAAGCATCAAGAAAAAAATAACAAAACATTATTTAAACTGCAAATATAACAGCTCATTTAGTAACTTTTCAGGTATTGTTGATATTCTAAAGTGTCTAAAACAGAAGGAAAGATAATCTTATCACTCGAAGCTTCTGCAAAATGATCATTATTCCAGTATTGCTACATAAATTTAATTTAGTAATTAATGTTATGTATAATAAAGACAATGCTCGGAATGACTTGTCCTACTCCTTTCTAACTAACTTTTCGCATAGAATAATTTTTTGAAACAAATTAAAATTTCCAATATCTCTTATATTAGCTCCAAGGCTCCGAATCTTAATCCAAAGCTTGTAGCGTCAGCCTTATAAGCTAAATAATATCCTTCGAGCTGAAGGGTCCCTTTTGCTCGAACGGTATATCGCTCGGCTACTGGCCCAAACGTCGCTAGTTCGTACCGCGACCTTCACTTGCTACATTGGTGACCTTGACAACGCAGCCTTCCGCAAAGTCGTAGCGCCATCTACCAGCCAACAAAGTCGTCGCTAACTCAACGCATCAAAGCCGCCTCTTAAGCCGTTGCTAACTCGACACACCAAATCGTTCGTCTCCCGTCCGACTCACTGGTAGGGGAGTACTGTAGCGTCAGCCTTATAAGCTAAATAATATCCTTCGAGCTGAAGGGTCCCTTTTGCTCGAACGGTATATCGCTCGGCTACTGGCCCAAACGTCGCAAGTTCGTACCGCGACCTTCACTTGCTACAAGCTTAACCAGTAAAGTGTGTTCGATGTAAATACACGTCAATTCAAATTTTGGCCCTGTCGATGTGTAATTTTTATATATTAAAATTAAAATCTTATTAGCTTTAGGATAACATTTTGAAAAATTTCCAATACAATAATTTGTATTGCGTTTGACATATATATGCGCCATCGCTTGGCATAAAATGGGGTGAGGTGAGGTATATTAAGTAATAAATCCCCTAGTTAACTGGTTAAAGTACTTCAGTATTCTATAAACAACTCTTAACATTATTAACAGGGGATAAGGGCATTTGCTGTTTCACATCCCTCAACTTGCCTCTCAAATTAAAATACAGACAGAAGAGATGTCGGAACAAAAATGTTATCATCTTTAAAAATATCAGCCAATATTTTAACATATATTACAATGCGATTCAAATATATATAATAATGTGGCCTCTTCTCCCCTTAAAAATACAATTGTTATTTGTCTTAATGGCTTGATAACTATCAAAGAAATAATATTGATTATTCACAATCTTATAGAATCTTTTTTTCTTCATAAGACAGTTTTGTAACATTGCAACAAAACTGTGTTTAAAATTAAATTAGAAAAAACATAGCAACAATTTATATTGATGTAAAAATGATACATGTTATGTTTTAATATAATAGAAGAAAACATTTGAAAAATATTAAAAAAATTCTTAATGAGCTTCAATGCTCATGAAATAATTATGAACTACATATCATAGATATAAGTGCAATAAAGAAGCATGAAGTAATGTATAATTTATCAGAGATAAAACTTTAACATGATAGTATATTTTAGGCAGTTATGGAATGGAATAAATACTTTCAATATCAGTTTTCTATTATACGGAGCCTCGTGTTATTAAAAGCGAGTTTAGAAGTAAAATAGAAAGAAAATTATTTATTAAGGAAAATTATTAATATCCCAAATTTGTTATTGCAAATATGAATTCTTTTAAATTCCTCCTATCTTTACTATTAATAAATGCAAATTTGTGCATATGTGTTTACACTCAACAGGTCAAATCGTCCCTGTAAAACAGTCAAATTTAGCACATATACATACATTTTGGAGGGTAATAATATGTATCTCAGAGTGATTTAAAATTGAAAATTGTAATATGAATTTAAATCAAGTAAAAATGTAATGAAATTTGGATGTTTTTTTGATAAATGAGAAAAATATTATTGCACGAAATTGATTTTCTATTATTTTAACATTTAAAAGAAAAATTGTCTTTTTAACATACCAATTTAACTGTCGTTAAAAAAAACTGCATCAATTAAAAAAAACCCAATAGATAATTTTCAGTTACAGATTAATTATTATACTAAAATTTAGACAGTTTTCGTTATTTTATTAAATATTTAATTGCATGATTTTCTACCATTGTTCAAAACAAAGGAAGAAGATTTCTACTTATGGTCTCTGTAAAATGCATGATGAATTAGAGAGCAAAATCCTTTTACCTTAGCAGACAACGAACAGTTTCAAATTGATAATCCAGATACATATTATTTTAATGGCAATATGATGTTATGCTATTAGATTGTAGTAACATGTAGTAAAATATTAAAATAACACGCTTCTAATATCTGTAACTACTTGATTTTTATAAATATTTTTTTGGGAAGGGGAAATGGATTAAATTAATTAAAACTAAACTTTTCCCAATTTTTCAAACGAACAAGTTGGTAGTAAGAGGTGATTAGCGTAACAGAATAGCAGAAACTTTTTTTCAAATATTTCAGCACTTCGAAGTTTATTACAAATTCACTGTTGCAGTAATTTAAATGTAAAAAATTATTTGAATCTATGTATTTTTTTATTATTGATATACTTATTTTAATTTTATATAACCAATATTTTTTTAAAATAGCTTCATTTTTTTATAAAGGAATAGCAACAAAATTAAAAGGTTCAAACTTCATGTTAATTATAGAATTTAATATAATTCTGAATTGACTGTTAGAATAAAATAAAAATAGAATTAAAAATTAATTCCAAATAAAATTGAATATAATTCTAAAATAACTATTTGATGTGTCGGAATACATTTAGGATCCCACTGTCAGAGGGAAATTACACATTTTAACACAAAAAGAATTTTTCTAATATTATTTAATACCAATAGAAATTATACTTGGGATAGTCAAAGATATAATTTCTCGTCTAAAATCTGTTTTCAGCCTAACTTCAATGCTTGTTTTATATAATAATACTACGTACTATTTTGCTACAACATTCGGATTTTATAGCTTGAAGAAGTTCAACTCCTATTGTTTTTTGTGCGACCGGAATAATTTTTTTCACTTCCTACTAATATTTTTCATACTCTCCCTGTATCTATGCATCTTATTCAAATTTTCAGTCATTAATAAAATACTTTTCATTCATCCCCTCAAGTTCAAATACATTTTTTAAAGTTTGTAGTGGATGACGATGTTAATACGTTTTTTTTTTCAAATATTAATTCACTAATTAAATTAAATTAATTTTTAATACTTTAAATAGAAATTTAGCAGGAAATAGAAATAGCTAAGCAGGAATAATAGTTAATACTTCAATAGCAGGAAATAGAATAAAACAGAAATTTGTAGTGAACGTTGTTATTAACAGGCAGTGTCCCAATCGGTAAAATGCAAGGAATTCAGTATTTTTCCTGTGAAGGTGAAGAATGATAGTTCAATTCTTGCGAAAATCCTTAATTTTTTAAATAAATTTTTGAAAATGTCTGCTTTAAGAATACGTTTTATTCAAATGATCTTCGACAGTGAGTTAGCAGTTAAGGATTAATAGTTAGATTAAAGGATTTTTCTCCAAAAAAATTGAAGAAATTTTAATATTTAGGAAACTGATGACTAAGAATTTCCTTAAAATCTTTATACCATAATCTTTCGAGTTAGAAATGCTATTCTGAAACCAATACATGATCGAGGTGATAACATCTCTTCCGCTCTTTTGAAATCTCTTAATCTTACAAATACTTTCAGCAGCGTTTCATTGTAAACTTTTCGAAATTGACTCAATCAAATCATGTCCTCAGATCTAAATGTTGTGGCTACATGTCCGAAGCAATATATTCCCCTCGAAGATTAGCAAGAGAGGGATGGGTAATTTTACCGTAGGACCGAATCTGCAATATTCTAGTCAGCATCCGAGTAACATAACCACAATACAAAAGCAATTACTTGTGCACCGTACACGTTATCTGGCTTATGAAGCTTTCACAAGTATAATAGCATCTCAGATAAATACGAAATGAATAAAGTAGTGTTTCCTTTCTCAACGCGTCTCAACCTGATAATTGATTTGGATTTCTTACAAAAAAACATTGTATTTTCAAATTAATTTTGAATGTGTAAACGATAATGTCAGTTACGGATGAGAAAAAATCCATGGTCTCGGTTAGTTTAAGCCGCAGGTAATTTTTTTCAATTTTTCAGCAGATAAATGCTGTTGAAGCAAAGTTTGTCTTAAATACTCTTTGTCAGGTTTTAAACTTTACAGCATGCACATTTTATTGAATGTAAAAACTAAAACAGGAGCAATTTTTGTCTTTCCTTAGTTAAATTTGGGTATAAAACAAAATTTTAATAAATATTTAAGCAAAACAGCTTTGCGAAAATAAATCGCTTCCATGAAGCTTAATTTATCTATCTGTCACATTTCAATATCACAAAAAAAGTATTATGCCAATGTTTGAAGTCTTTAATTACCTTTAACTTCTTTTGTAGATAGTTCCCCACTTCAATTATTGTAAAATTATTGATATCATACGACTTTACTGTTTTATGCCCACCAATTGAAGCCCCATTTTTCTTTTAATAACTATTTTGAAATAGCAATATTGAAAAATGAAATAAAAGTCTGATTGACTAAAGTAAAATAATATGAATAAAAATCAATGGAAGATTGTCAGTCACTACCGCAAAGTTCTAATCAACTTGGAATCTCCAGCATTTTTTTTTTTTGTCACATGAGTGATACATACCCACCTACTGTTCAAAACAAAAGTAAACATTTATTTGAACATAAATGGCACATAAAACTGCAGAGAATATTTTGTGATCAATAATTTTGAAATAACTGAATGAGACTGCATTCTGTTCTGTGCTTCAGTTTGTTTTATTCATTTTCTTCTGGGTGTCCCAGGCTCAGATATAGTTTTTCTTTCCCCTGTGTTCTGTGAAGTGTGTGAAAGAATCCCCTGTTAAAAGGGGTTGTGCAAGCGAGTGTGTGAGTGTCTTATGAGCTAGTGTTCAGACTTCTGCCCTCAGGTTCTCAGGGGTCTTTATCCTCAGAAGCTAATGCACCACTTTTTCCATTATGACACGGACAGATCATCATTATCATTCGTCTTTATTCTACTCTGTCGACCTTACTAAACTTCCAACCACTTGTTTTATAGTAAATTTTATTTGTTTCTATACATTTGGCAAGTCCTTAAAATTTGTAAGCCACACTCCACACAATCAATAAATGTATGATGCTTTAGAGATTTGGTAAATTTTTTTTATTTAAGTACAGTACATTCTTTTCATATCTATATTTTGCATGCTTTTAAATCCAAACTGACCTCTAGACCAAATGCTACATCAACACAAATCTTATTCAAAAATCATCAAAAGTTTCAACCTGGAGGGATAAAGGCATATTTTGATTATCAATATTGTTTTTACCAACTGCCACTTCCTGTTTCAATGTATGATGTCACCCTCTATGTCTTGCTAAAAAATTCTTCACTTTTACCAGGCCTTCTCCTACAGAGTAGATGTGCATTTACTTTCCTTTTATTATATTATTTCAGGTGCCTCTTAAATCTTTAATTACTCTTTAATTGTTGATCCTTTATTATGAATGTTAATAGTAATAAATTAATTTTTATAGTTAATATGGATTAAGTCCATTATTCCCGAACTGTTCACTCGAGGAATTTATTACTTGCTGGTATACTGCCAGAATCAGGTCTATCACAGCCATAACAAGCCTAATGAAATTGTTGACAATTTAACTAAACAGATGATATCCTATCCCTTAACCATTCACACGCAGTTACTTGAAGAAAGATTTAATGCAGTTTTCTAGCAATAAGAGGCAAAGTAAAGGGGATTCCCGAAAGAAAATCCATCGCTTCTTACGAAAGATATACAACGTCAATGTATTGATTGAGATTTGAGACCATGATCGACTTTTCTTTTTTCCTTTTGGGCTTTCTTCAAACGTTTCAACCTGGGCACTACATCCAAGTGCAGATGCGGTAGGCTGCTTTTATACTAAGCCACACAGTTCAATTGCTGATTTCATTCATTTGAGTAAATTAGTACTGAATAATTATTAAGTGGAAGAAAGATTTGATAAAATTCACAAAAAGACTATGATTCTGAACATGAATCTATATTTCTCAGTGGAACAAGGGTGCCTTAAGGCAAATGCAGAGGCTCCTCCTTTTATTTGAAGAAATTCGTACTGAACATAGACATTACTTGGTGGGAAAGAGATTTTGTTTAGATGAAGATCCAATCACTCATGAAGCTTGTTTCTGGACATGACTTGCTACATTGCAATGGAACCTGGAAGCCTTTACATTTCGAATAAATGGAGAGGCTCTTTCTTTCATTCGAGGAAATTCATATTGGACATAGAAATTACTTGATGGAAGAAAGGTTTTGCTGAGAACCGATTACTCATGAAGTTTACGAACATAGATAGCTACTCCACAGCGACCTCAACATCTGGTGTTGCTTTGTAGAACTAGATAATTGCCTTCATTAAAATGAATTCTAAAGTACCCCCGATCAGATAGCTAGAGATCCAGATACACTTTTTAGAACTGTCTCTCTTACAGTAGATAGTTATTTTTAATGTATGTTGTTTCAAATTTAGAATTTTTCGGCGGCATATCAAACATTTTACATCTGCATATAGATTTCTCCTTCAATTTTCTGATTCTAGTTTTAAGAGACTTTTTTTAATTACTTTTTTCGTTTATACCGGTACTTTGTCTGGTTATCACACTGTTTTTATGTGTGCTTTCGTTCTTTGTTTTGTCAATGTTTCTTTATTTTTTTGTTTCCTCTTTGGTTTCAACTTCACAGTTAAGTGCTTTCTATAATGAAGATTTGCCTTTTGATTCTACACATTTTTCCTTCTTTGCAAAGCTCTATCGTAGCCATGAATTTCTACTACTAATTGTCTTTATTTGTGGACTTAAATGCTCTAGTTTTTCAAAAAGATACGAGAAATCACGATCTCTCATCTAATGCTTTATCAAAAAGACAGATTTTGTTTTCTTTTTATCCCACTATTTCTCTGCATGATTCTTGGTGTAGAATGTTGCTAAGTTATTAAGGTGTTAAAGTTATTTCAGACCTTTAATAATTATGTATAAACACTAAATTAGTCACAAATAAAGCAAAATACTCAGATATTTCTTTTATTACAACAGAAATAAATCAAGTACATCCCTTCATTAATACTTTAACACAAAATATTACAGGTTTCCTTTTGAAAATACAACATGTATTTCTATAAACGTTTCATAATTAATTTTTCTTAAAAATTTCAACTCTTCTTTATAAATAAAATTATTATTATGCAAATAAATCAATCTATGGTTATGTTTTTTTAAAGAGCTGTGGAAGTTGCGATTTTTTCCCCTAAGCTCTCTAATTGGAAACTTAGTGGAAATATATAAGTATAATTAAAATTATTTCTCTATTAAGAGTTGAATGACAAATAAAAGATTATTTGGATTTTCCGCATTATAAATTGTATAATTTTTGATAAGCGATATCTTCTTTTTTGTAATGTCATTTTAATCACTAAAAACAAGTATTATTGTACTTGTATGTAACTGGGATTCTTAAAATCTACATCCTCCATTGATACATAGACAAAAAAATGAACCAACGTCAAATAATCAAAGCAACGTAAATAAACAGTTCTTAAAAATAACTAAACCTAGTATGTATCGCATTGACTATAACTTTATTTATAGTATGATACAGACTCAGGTTGGATTACATAACACTATACTACGATGTAGAAAAAAATATTTCCAAACCGATGAATATAATCAGTAGATATTGTTAGTGAAATTAATGCTTTTGATAAAAAAAATGAAACGTTCTAAATCAGAATTAGTACTAATTTCAACTTAATAAATAAATGATTCTTTATAGGAAAATCTAAAAATATGACGCAACTTCACCGGTAAAACTTATCCTCTTATTGTAACTAGTTTTCTTCCTATAACAAAGCAAGCTCTTGGGATGGATTCAAAAGAAAAACGCATGAACAGTTCGAAAATGCATTTTCCATTCTGTCTTTCTTCGGGAACAAAACACGTCACTAAATATATTTGCATAACAAAACAGAATACTTTTCAAAGCATTTTGGATGAGGAAGTTTCGTTCCCGATGAGAGACGTGATGAAATATCGAAGATAGTTCACATCTTCCAGAGGATTATCTCTTGGTGTTTCCCCCACATTTCTTGCTTGTGTTTTTTCAGCAACAGAATCGTGAACGCCCTTGAAGTGACCTTGGGCATGCTCCCTTAGTGAGTGGCCGTTGGTTTCCACTTCCGAGGAACCGTGTTGAAGTTCTGGAAGGTCATTTTCTTTGGCGTAGAGAAACCATTCTGGAACTTGGAAGATGTTTCAGGTATGCTTCCCAAAGGTGCAAAACTTTCAGGTGCTTGATAGACTGTAGATGGCTCAACTAAAAAGAAACAATTTGAGTGATTTTTCTTATTAAAACAGAAATAACTGCAGGGACAAAATGCAAATAAATTGAGCATACAACGGGGAATATACAATATATGCATTTTTTTCCAACACACACACACACACACACACACACACACACACACACACACACACACA
>JAOUZG010049283.1:693598-793325 GCA_026289955.1 Argiope argentata
CTATATTGATTTGTCTGCAATTTTAAAATTATAATTCAGTAATTATAATTTGTACCAACATTTCATACACAAACGATCCAAATAAGCACTAAGTACATTTAAAGTAGTAATGATTTCAAATTTGAAAATAATAAAAGGCCGTGGTGGTGTGGTGATAAGGTTTCAGCTCGTGAGTCGTAGAATTTAAGGTCGGAGAACAGATTCTACCGAAGAGTCGTCATGTAAGGGGGCCTGTTATGCGTTTAATCCATCAGGACCAACATTTCTTCCACTTGTGTGGAGAGGGATCCGCCAGCTCCGATGTCGTTATCGTCATCTGACCGTGGTTCAAAATTACGAGGTCCGTGAGAAAAATTGATCAAGTGGGGCTTTACAACGGGACGTTAAAGTAACTAAACTGAACTTGAAAATACATAGAATAATGGAACAATTTTTTAATGTCACATATATAAAAATGAATAAGTTCTATTCCAACACACTTCTATTTTTTTTCCAAACAAATTTTTTCGATAAAATTGTTTAAAAATTGGGCAAATAAATAAATAGAAGTAAATTATAAATTTTAACAAATAAAAAAAAACTTTCCTTAAGACAAGGAAAAACAAAAGGCTCAAAAGAGAAGCAGTGGGTGGAGAACAATGAAAAAATTATAAAATAATCTTAAAAATAGTAAACATTTAGTCATATCCACGTAACCTATAATCCAGCCATTTTACCAACCATTTACGATATATTCACGTAAGAGGAGTGGAGTGAGTGAGTTGAGAGTTCCTCTCTCTCGGAAGAGAAGCGCTTCGCTGGACTAGAAGAATAACTTTCTTGCTTGTTATTAGTGAGCTGTGTTAGCGTTTGCTGTTAACGTTGCGTTATTGAGCTCGCTGCGATTTACTGTTGCTGTGCTATACGATAGCTGTTTTGCAGTCTGTTTTTATCGTGCGTAAGACCTGCATTTACGCTGTAATTGTCTGTTGACTTGTGTTTACCTGAAGTTTTCCTTTCTCAAGTCATCCTGTAAATAGTTGTAAATAAATTTGCCTGTGCTGTCCTCAAGTAAAGTCCATTCAATACGAGCCCGCTACGCTAAAATAGCGCATTTCCTCACTTCTTATTGAGTACTAAGCCGTTCATGTACTCAAGTTACGTAGCATGTGTACGAGGGAGGAATCATAGAAACAGTAGTCGTTAATGTATCGAATCAAAATAGAAAGCTCTGTACTGTTAATTTATATAAGTTTATATACCGCACTGCGCGTTTCAAGACTTTTTTTGAGAAAAAGTAAGTTAAAGGACACCAATTGTTCCCATCGAAATATAAAATCTACAGTGCCTGACTTTAATGCAGGAAACATAATCAAAATATTAATGTAAATCATAGACCTGATTATTAAGAAAATTGACTCACATTAGTGGTTATAGTAAGAGTATTCTTTCTTTCAGTCTCGTACAAAAAATTAATAGACACGAAAATTTTTCTTCCTACAAATGTGGGTTTAATGTTGGACCTGTAACTCAAGTTTTTTTTCTTTCCAATTTTTTAAAAAATTTTAATTTTGTTTTGGATTTTTGATGTAGAAACTGCTTTAATTTTACCCATTCCGTATATGATGTGTAGAGTAGATGTTATATTAACATTTTATTTATTTATTTTGTCTTTGTAGTTAAATTAATACATGAGTATTTTTACAAATCTTTAAATTTAAATTTCGTTTCTAAGTTTAAACTTAATATAATAACCTGCCAATAGATTATGAAGCACTTCAATTCCTTGTTAATAAATAGATTTTTTTGGAAAAGTTGAAAATTGATTTGCAATCAATTAATATGTTACGCATACTTGAATAGAAAAATAAAATTTCTAACTTCTAAATTAGGGTTAGCTACAATCGAAAAGAGCTATAAACCGCGGCTTACTTTAGACTTAAGTCGTGAAGTTCACGTAATTATTTCATGATGAAAATATTTATACTTTTTGATTTTCAGTAAAATGCTCTTTAAATAAGATATAAAGTTAGAAGGACATAATTAAAATAGGATAAATTGTTATCATTAAGATAACAAATAGTAATTGATTTGTAATAATGCCTTCTTAGGGATCAAAACATACACTTTATAGTTTGTTGTTTGGCAGCGTTGACAATGCAACGCCTTTTCTTTCTCTTTTAATTACGATAAAAGAAAACTAGGTCGGATAGTACGGAAGCCAGATAGTTGGGAGTGTACTACATTTCATAAACAATAAACGTGCCGGTGTCCTGGCACACAGGTAGCGCGTCTTCCTCGTGATATGACTTCCCGGGTTCGAATCCCGGTTAGGGCATGGTTGTTTGTGTACTCTCTGAGAGGCGTGTGAATGTCCCCTCCTTGTAAAAAGGGGCTGTGAAAGTGAATGTGATGAGAGAGTAGCTAAGTCGTACTCTTGGTCCTATTTGCCGCTTCTTCAAGAACAAGAGACGCTCATTCAACTTAAAACCCTGACGGTCGTTAGTGCGCTTGTCCATGGCAAGTCCATTAGTAACAACAATAAATGTATTATTTTAAATATGTTTGTTAAATTTATAATCAAGAATGCCAATCCCTCCCCTATAACTTGAACTAGTTTCAAAGTATCTCCCTCCCTCTCCAGAAATAACTCCTTACTTTTGTTTCAGACAGAATGTATTTTATGATCTTCAGTTGTAAACATCACCATTTCTAAATTCCTAATTTTCATGGCTTTTGACGATATTTTAAATCCTGATCTTTTCATAATCAGTACACTTTACACCCATTCAATCAGGATTCTTACTTGTCTGGAGAAAGTTGAATACTGATTGTAGGACGGCTGTTGCGAGACGGGAGTTATCTTCCTCTCGTTCTCCCTGAGCATGGCCTTCACCTTCTCCTCGTCCACCACCCACTCCTCGGACTTCTTCTTCCGCTTGGCGAACAGGGCCGCACCTTCAAGAAACAAGGATAATAGTTTAATTGAAGCATCGCAATTAGGTATCATCTCTGGGAAGTCGAAATGAATCATTATAGCATTCATCAACATTCAGGCATTAGCGAGAGAATAGGAATGTATTAACCATGTCTTTAATGGTGGTGCAGATGACCGACTACAAAGTAATTAAGATTTTTAAGTCCCACAAGGAACTTGTCTTCTATGTTACAGCATCCGACTATTTTTTAAAATTCAGATCAAAGTTATCATTCATTCCATTATTTAATATGAATATCATTTTGTTGAAAATTAACGATTGGTAAAGGCTATAGGGATTATATAGTCTTTCCAATTTTTATATGTGATGATAATTTCAATTCCCATTAATTCCAAAAGTTTTATCCTAATTTAGACCATAGTAACTTAATCCTAAAATATTCTCCTATTTCCTGATCCCTTTCCACTTTTTCTATTTAATTAATTAAACTGAAGCTTGGTAAAATTTCTGAAATGGTTTAAGTCCGGTAAGTTCCTACACTTCGAGTGAAGGAATAAAAACTATCCAGCCAAGCACATTCTTTTAAAGATCCCTGAGTTTCCCTTATCAGAATCGACATGAGGGAAAAATCTCCATTGGAATCTTATTGTATACAAGAAATTTGAAAAAATATTTTCCCTATTAAAATTTTATGATATAATTCATATCGTGGCATAAGATCACGGACAACTAATTTCGTTCTCTGTTACCTTCCGCTTTTGTATCGCGCAGCGATCGGACGCGTTCTGTCCGCGCCTCACGTAAATAGATCATGTCTCTCTGAGAGAGAATAAAGCAAACTATTTAGCCATTTACAAAACAATAATTAGAGAAAAAATAATTGTTACAGTTTGGAGTATGTTTCAAGCTTAATAAAAAATTCTATTACTTCGCATTGTACTTAAATTACCTTTGCCAACTGGGGATTGTAGATCCTTTACTAAGCCATGGCACACTTCTGGGCTGACGACATTATGTTCACTGATGGATAAGCCAGATGACCTGTAATAAAACAATATTTCAAATGAAAAGACTGAATTACCAATTCATTCACTGTTTTTTTAGCATAATGTTACAACATTATTCTTTTATTGATGTTATATTTCTGCTATAAATACATTATTTTGCTTATATTGCTATTGACACTTCGCCTGTATTAATGATAAAAAAAATTCCAAATGTCCCCCAGAAAATTCTTTGTTTTTAACTAGAAATTCTGACATATTTCAAAAACCTTCTAATGTTCTGTTCATTGTGCTTTGAATTTCTCTAATTTTCAACCTACATCTCTTTATATTTAATTGTATCACAAGAAAAGGCAGCAGTATTTTAAAAAGTAGGCACTTTAGAATTTCCCCACCATTTCGGGATTAAAATGAATTTAAATAAAAAATTGAAAATAAATTTAAAGCAAATAAATAAATAAATATTAAAAGTATGTCTCATATTGAAATATATTTAACATAGGAAAAATAAGCCGAATTTTCATATCTTTTATCCGAATTTTCAAATCTTTTCAGAACAAAAAAGACAGGATGAAATAATAGTCGCAACATTAGGGATGGTTTGAGCTTCATTTCAATGATGAAATATATTGTTGTAAAATACCCTTAAAGTACGTTTAAAATATTAATTTCAATAGAAAGAAAGAATACATGGCAAACTATATGGTATCATCAAAAAATTTTTTTTTAATGTTAAGATTTTGAAAAAATATATTTCTAAGTAATATTTTTGGAAATCCTAATGAAAAGTTATGACAAAATTTTGGTTAATTTTTTAATTAATTAAAAATCTAATTAAGAATAAAAATCATTCCTTGGTGCTTATTTTAACCCTCCAAAGTATACGTTTGCCAGATTTGAGAGCTTTAGGTCAAACGGTCCGGCATGCACAGCACTAACACACTCACATGAACACAAGCACACGAACGATGTGGATTCATCTTTATTAGTCGAGATATAAGATATGATGAATAAATAAAATCCGAGACATTTTAGCATAAATTCATGCAGTTAATGCATACCTGAGTGCCGCGGCGTCAAGAGGATGTCGAGGATCTAATACCAGTTTTAGTTTCGGAGGTCCTTTGGAGGGACGGAAAGGCACTTGAGAAATATCAGGAGTCGGTGGTTCAACTCCCTGGACTTCAGGGGTACCAGGACCCGATTCGTCACTCGGTTCAGGACCTAAGGGCAGGGGAAGAGAAATACAATTTATCTGTAATAGAATTAAATGAGAATCAACAGCAACATTTCATGATTCGTTTTGAGGATGTATTTAGTCTAGTTAAATGAAAGTGAAAACTACACAACAAAAGGTCTTATGAAATAATTCAGAAAATTTGGAATGTACCTGGATAGTAATAAAAATGCATATCGAAATCATAGCGATGTGGAACTATTGTAATAATAATAATAGTCATCAATTTAAGGATTTACTTTAATGTATTTCGTTAATTTCCTGTATCTTTAATAATTTGATTTAACACTTATTTTAAATGTTAACTCAATATCTGGCTGACATCTATAAATGAGAAACGTAGAAACTACTATTATTTGCAAATGTGATTGCAAAATATATAGTAGTGTGATATCAGCGTATAATAGATTTAATTTAATTATATTAATTTTCACATTTTGAAATAACTATAGAGGTACATTGGATTGGCCTCGCAATTTTAAAATTCTATCAAATCGGGGAGAGGGCTTTCAGGCTGGTAATTCCTCCTTTCCAAAGTTCCATAGTACATTAATGAGTGGAAATTTCGCCACGATGAACTTGTATAGCTACTCCTTTGTAAATAGTTTTTCTTCGATGAAATCAAGTTTCTAACCTGGATCCTTCAAGAGTGAAACGGAAGATATTGCTATCAGAACATCACTACCTGGAAGAAAGTGCAATAAATTCTGAAAATAATTAGGTAATGTATTTAATTTTTATATTTAACTCAGTCTTCGAGGAAAAGTTTAACGAAGCTGAAGAGCTAGCCGGAGTAGCCTAACTATCATGACTGAATTCCTTTCTTTCTTTCTTTCTTTTTTGTTAAATGCTATTAATTGATTACTTGCGGTGCGTGATTTGTTCGTTAAAGATGCTCTCCCAGATGGATTTGAGGTTACAATTCATTGCAATTTTCTTGAAACTTTCAAAGAGTGTTCGAGCATTTATTAGCTCGATAGCTATCAGATAAGAGTAGAACTCTTATGTCCAACAACTCATTAAGAACATAGGCAGTGATTACGGTTTTTGAGGGGGGGAGAGGAGATTCTTTTAGAAGAAGAGAAATTCGGGTGTTCTATAGTTTGAGAGAGTTCTTTCACTCTGAGGTACTTGAACTAAGAGGTGTTTATAAATGAGAAGACGAAAAGATAGCTTAATACGTTGAATTTCAGAAAAACCATAATTCTCGATTTACCTTTTAATATAAAAAGTAGAAATAGTAAAACTATAATATAAATACCTTCGTGTATCCACTTAGAAGATTTCTTGAGCCTCTTGTAAAACATGTTGGATCCTTTAGACTTCTTATTCGAATCATCAGCCAAAGAATCCGCTATCTTCCTCGCCATTTCCACCTGTTCTTCAAGAGTGGGATACACGGCACCGGGCTCTTCGTAGAAACTGGACGAGGAAAACATTTTTTCTGCGGGTAACGGATGAAAAGTTTGACTTCATTGCATTATTTAATTTAAAAGTTTTTTTAAATTATTAACAGTTAAAAAGAACATCAATAAATTTTACCTTCCTTTATGGATAAAGATTTTTCTTTATTAAATTAATAATATAGTCTGCTAATTTAATAGCTTACATGAATCTAATTGCAGGGATAGCTGTGACCTGGTGGTACGGTCTCGTCTCGTGAGCCGAAAGGTTTTAGGTTCGAGACCCGATTCCACCCATAGAACTATTGTGTTAAGGGGTTCATTGCACGTTAAACTGTCCTTCTGGTGAGGTGTGGTGTGAAGAGGGATATGCCAACTCAGGAGTGGTCCACATCGTCTGACCATGGTTCAAAATTAAGTTGTCCGTCCCAAATAGCCCCGGTGTTGCTTTGAAACGGAACGTTAATATAACTAAACTTATCAGATTGTACACCCTCTATTGTCTCTTGAAATGAATTATATTTAGAAGAAATCATTCCCAAGACAAATTTTCATATAATCGTAATTTTTAAACATTTATATCGTAATTTAAAAGAAAAATTCGTAAGAAAATAACTTAAATTTAATAAAAACCATAACCATCAAGAGTATTATACTTCCACTCAGCTTTGATATGACCGACGATCCCCCCTCTCCATTACATTAAGCACATTCGGTGACCTATAAAATCGGACTAAAATCTATCATCAGCGATGGATCCCTTAACCAGGAAACACCACCAATTGAATATTCTATAGAAAAGCGAGAATTTCCTAATATAACAACTTCTCTTTGACAGATTTAAGGTAGGAATTTCAATGGGAATGATAAAAGACATACAATAAACAAGAGGGAATGTTCTCTCTTCAGTTTCTTTCATTTACATGACAATTTAACTTCTTTTCTATTTTCTTCTGTATATCCAGAATATATAGCAAGGTTGGTCAAATATAGGGGAATACAGGGCAATCTTAGTAGTCCGCAAGCATGAGTATTTCTTTTCAGACTTCTGCTTGTAATGACGGAGTAGAACACGGTCTGCAGTTAGTATTATAACGAATAAAGCTTATCTTGATTTTGGAGCCTCTCTTTCTAGGAACTGAATTCAAAATCTGGGATAGAATAATTTTTTCTACAATTCTACAATTTTGGGTACCACTTCGCAAACCAATTTTTATTTATATTGCACAGTCCATACAGCATTCGCAATACATTCTTGAAACCTGCATATATAAAGACTCCACGTGGCTTGAGATAAATAGAAGCCTTAATACTGTTAAGGAATTGTTATGATAACCTTAGGACCGAGCTTGCAATGTCAGGGTTTGTAGCCGAGAAACACAGCTACTATACAAAAGTAATTACTCAGTATGAAGAATGTTATCTTGCTTAAGAAGCTTTCACCACATACTCTCTCACCAGTGAGTCTGTATGGAGATGAACGATACTAGAGAGTGTGTGAGTTGATTGGTAATGTTGGCTGTTATATTTAATGTACCTGACGATTTTAGCTGTCGATAGATGACGCCACAACAGCTGTATAAAATTGCTTATTGAAGGTCGCGGGTCACCATTGTGGGTGAATGGTTGTTAAGGGCCGATATGACTGAGGAACGAATCCGCAACGTAAGGGTTCGTAGCCGAAGGGCATAGCCACTATAAAAATGTAATTACTCGTGTACGGAGGATGTTATCTGGCTTATGAAGCCTTTTCCAAAATACTCAATAAAAAGTGAGAAAATATGTATTATAACAGTGAGTTTTGGCTAAGAAACTTTTTCTTCTGGTACTAATGGGGAAAAAAGTTCTTAAAACTCCGCTGTATCGAACTTTTTTTAATGATTTATTTTTAAAACATTATTTTTTTACTATGGTTGCAATTTTGTTGAATATAAATCTGGAAATGTAAAATCTCATTGGATAATTCTATACCGTATTTCAGAATGATACTCACTTTTTTTCGTGATGATTGTACTTCCGAATGGTGTTTCTGTCGTAACAGTAGAACTTTCGTCTGTTGAAAATCCATGACCTCCGTTGAAACAGTTAAGGTCCTGGATAAAAAAAAATGAAATATTAAGCTTAAAAAAAATTTCCAGTGCAACAGGGAGCAAGTTTTTGAAGTCGATTTTTTTTCACGCCCTCATTTAATTTGATTTTTTTATGATTTTAGGAATGCAATATTGTAATCTCTATTTTTACCCACGTCTTGATGCGCAGAGTTCTAAATTTTGAACAGCTGCGTGATTATGATGACAATGCAATATTTTAATATCCTTAGAGCTTAATGATAATTTAGATTTTTAATGAATTTTAAATTCCAATGTTATTCGTGCATTAGTGCTGGTTATTTTTTTCTCCTGGAAGTATCTATATGCTTTTTTGAGAGAACAAATACGTTTAAAAAAGTAGAAAATTATATTTGTTGATAAGTAGATTATGCTCTTAAGGTAAGAAATTAAAAATTTAAAATGAATTTATAAACAAACAGCTAACGGATTTGTTGGATGGAATTTTTTTATAATAATTATTATAATAAATAATAAAATATATTATAGACTAAAAATTTGAAGATAATTTCGTAATCCAAAATGTAGTTAAAAAACAAAACTTGCAAAGGTATAAATGTTTGAAAGTAATGATAAATAAAATTAATTATTTCTTAATATAATATTTAATATAAAATATAGCAAAGCGAGTATCTATTTTCATAAGAATGAAAATTGTTTCCATTCCATGTAACTGCAATTCAATGAAAACCTTTCTATGTACGTTTCATGTTAATTTTAATCTTGAGCTTCATAGTTTTTAAGAAAAGTCATTATTACTTTTAAGAAACCGACAAACGTAATTTGCAAAAAAATAATTTAAATTTATTTTGCTTTTATTACCACAAATATAAATATTTGATATTACATATTACTCTCAATTGGCAAAGGTGGAAAATTAATTACCGTTGATAGGATTGTAGCATTGTCTGTGTTAAATTAGATCAATCTTGGTGAAATACACTGCTTTCAGAACTTGCTGTTTAAAAATTCTAATGAACAAGAAATATATATAAAAAATTTAAGTCGATTCCAACTTAGGTCAACAAGAAAATTTTTATTTTAGTTATTTTTATTAAATAATTACTATTAATACAAATAATTTATCAAAAAATTACTTATTTTCGCAAAAATTGAGCTCGCATTCTTCATCTTCATGCGAAAAATATTGAAATCCTCTCATTCTACCGATTGAACTACTGCATGTTGATTTCAGTTTTCATAACAAACTGCTTAAACTCTATTTAAAGTATTAAAAAATTAATTAAATTTTATTAATGAATTAATATTTGAAAATACTGCATTAACCTTAAGTATCATCCACAACAAGTTAAAAAAATGTATTCGAACTTGAGTGGATGAATAAAAGGCATTTTATCAACGAATGAAAATTTGAGCAAGATATATATATAGAGAGAGATTGAGAACTTTTAGTAGGAATTAAAAAAAATAGGCCTTCTGCCGAACTGATCCTCACATAAAAAGTATAGGTGTAAAAAAGAAAATGTTATACGTTAAAATACTACAAAGAATTATAAAGTAAAGTACATTTAAATAGCAGTACAAAATAAAATAAAAAATAATTATTACTTATTAATTTAACAAATAAGCTTGATTTCTTTTGTTAATTCATGACTTAAAGGATTATTCTGAAAACCACAAAGAAAGCAAATCTACTTTAATGTTAAATGTAATGAATAATAAGTAAACATGCAAAAAAAGTTCTAGTTCTGTCTAAAAGATTTAACCATTATTTAATCTACTTTTTTTAATACAGAACTTGATTACGCTCTATAAGAATTGTGCTTGTGCAACGCTTATTTTTTAATTAAAATAATATGATGTAAAAAATATTGCGAATCAATATTTCATTTTAAATTAACTTAGATAACTAACTGATATATAACTTATTATGTAAAAATCAGATATAAAATAAAATAAAAATGAAACCTACAATCTCAAATTCAACTTATCATGTGAGAACATTATTATTTTTAGGTTATTATTTGTCTTAATTAAGTAAAGTCATTTAGTAGTTTAAACCAATTTGAAAAAGCACTACCTGTAAAAGCAGGCATCTGCTTTCAAAAAAGCATACATAATAATGAAATACTGGTAAAAGCCAGTAAAAAATAACCGCAATTAAAAAATGTTGCTGAGTATTGCATTTATTCTCATTGCTTAAACGATTTCGAGCTTCAATTATTCGTAGCCTTCAATTATTCAAAAGCTTGTATTCGAAAACAACATCATGTTCTCATCTGATAAGACTTACGATAGACCTTTTTAAAAAGGTATTTTCCCTTTTTTTTAAATAAACATTCTAATAAATATTTAAATTTATGAAAAAATTCTTATGTGTTTCGATAACTATATAACTATTAAAAATGGCCTTTTTACCAATAATTTTTATAATTAAATTTATTTTAAATTGTATCTACACCAATTATCGTACTCCTTATAATATATGCTTCATAAAATTGTTTACAATAGTCGATCATAAATTCTGATACTTTTCGCTGTTTAATTTCTTAATTTTGACTCCAAATTCTATAATATATATATTTTTTCCCTTTAAAAACTCTTTTTTAAAATTTATTTTTTAGAAAAAAGAAATTAGAGTAATGAAATACGAAGTATGTTCGAAAAGTAAAGATACAATGCTATAGGCGAGAAAGTAATGTTTTGTTACTCCTGTTGGCAATGTTATCTTTGACCGTGGCATATTGCCTTTCTCCTAACTGTTGTTTACTATTCCTGCAAGAGAATCTGATTCGAATTGGAGATTTTTACTATGGCCTGCTAACTGTGAATCAGAATCCCGCCAAATGTGACGTACATTTTATAATTTTTTTAAGATTTTTTTACAATACAAATGTTAGAATCAAGTGAATTTTCATAAATGATTTTCTCCCGCAAACGATATTTTTATAAATCGGTTAATTGCAACTAAATGTCTTCCATTCTTTGGTAAAGCTAAAGTAAATGTGCTACTTTCATTTGTCAGATGAACTACAAAGAACTAACCTAAGTAAAACGATGCCTTCCAATAACATAATTACTTGGATAGATTACTGGACGTGCCTTATTGACTTCTAATAAAAAAAATCCAGGAAAAAGAGATAGAATTCTTTCTGACCGGGGAAAAGATATTGGTGCTTCAATTTCATTAATTTCCAAGCATTGAATCAGTTAATAGACATATTATCACAAGTGAACAAAGTAGAAGTATGTGGTTTAAGCTTTCACTAGCAAATAAAATAGGACAATAAAAGGCAATGTCAGCACAAAATAAGAATTTTAAGCTGATTTTGAATAATTTATTAAAAATCTACATTTGTTTCTAAGAAACTCTTCATGGAAAAAAAAGTGATATCATTAAAAAGTTAATTATTTTAATGGTGTTAAATAAGTTTAGCTAGTTATTTAATGATCTTAAAATTATAAATTAATTTAAATTATTAATTAACTTACATTATTAATTATTATTTAATGAATTCTTAAAATCAAATGATTTTAATGATTTCTTTTAAGTCTTGCCCGAGAGTATTGACGTAAAACAATAAAATTTAGATTTATTTTAAACTAAATAAAAATTCAACAAAAAGTTTGAAAAAGCTTCTTCGAGAAGTATCTAGTATCTGAGAAGTAATTACCTCTCAAATTTGGAAAGGTAACATCAATCATCTTTTTATAAGCGTTTTGAACAATTTTTACAAGTTAACCCTACGTATCAAGCAGTTTGACAACTTAACCTTTCACTATAAATTTATTAAAATCGAGCATTATTAATCAACGGGTCGGTTTCAGATTCAAACGAGGAATCAGGATCTAAAGCAAGTTATCATTAACGATGCTTTCGCTTTACATTCTGAACTTTGAAACAGAAACCGTCCCCAGAAAGGCTTATCAGTAGAGAACTTACAAAGCCTGATTGGGCAGGATGGTAGTGAGGGGTTTAAAAACCTCATCCTGATAAAATATTTTGATTGGAAATGAGCGGTTGTATCTTTACACTCGAACATCCATCGTATGTTAAACAAGATTACATAAACACACAGTCATCATTTCTTTGATGAGTTTCTTAGTTCTATTAAAAGCTTCTACTTTCGCAGCATCTACAACTATTTACAGCCAAACTAAGCCAGCACACTCTTACGCCATTCTCTTTCTCGAGCCTTACCATCTGCATTTCCTTCAAACAGTCTTTGAAGCTGCTTTCGAGGGGGTCACTTTGAGGCCGAGTTTTCGGCTTAGGTGGAGGAGGAGGGGGAACTTTCTTCTCTGGTACAGACTTCAGGAAAAAAAAGGCGAGAAAATAAAAGAGAAGATAGGAAAAGGAAAGAAGAAGAAACAAAGATCTTTGTTTCCTGAAAATGCTTTTGGGGTTCGGAACTTACTTTTTGGTTGTTTGTAGAAGGTGTTTGTCAAACTAAGAATTAAAAAATTTAGAAATTTGAGTCATAAAAACAATCTTGGAAAATTTTGGAGTACAGGTACTTTATAGACGTATTAATCAAATTGAAATTTTTAAAGCAAAAAATTGTATCTGGATGAAACAGTTTATATTAAAGTGATTGCAGGAAATAAATAACGAGTTTGATAGCAAAATAGCAATCTTCTGGTTACTGAGTGTTGCCTCACTCATAAGTAATCCGAAAATGGCTAAAAAAAAGGACATAATCAGCATAAAAATGTTTTCAATCAATTTCTATGTTACTTATCAATATGCCTACACACTCAATAATGAGTATGAACATTTACTGTTTGCCTGAATTTGTACAAAAAAAATGGTTTTTAGTTTTAGTATTAAAATATGAAAACATCTTTTTAAAATTACAATTAAACTTTTTTTGGAAAAAAAATTAAACAAAAACTTGCTAATAATTGAGGGAAAAAAGACGATAATCGATACGAAGAACTCCACTTAATAATTCTAATACTATCAACCTTATAAACAAAAATTTAGCAAGATGAAAGTATATTTTAAATTCCAGGCTTTAACATTCAGGGAATTATCGAGTGCATATGTTTATACCTACTGAAACCTTTTTCTGAAATATTACTCTCATGTTTTCTAGCAGTATATTACAATAAATAGATTATTGGCCTCCACGATTTCCTGATCTTGATCCAAGTGGTCCCCGATTGCGGATGCTTTTTAAAAGGTGACATGTAAAGTAAATGATATAAAGGCTATAAAATACTAGGTACATTTTTAGAAAAAAAATAGGATGTGAGAAATGTAATTATAAACCGAAAAGAAAAGCTCTAAAAATTTCTATATCGAAAATCAGGGTCTTCCATTTTTTTCTTGCAACTCTTCAATTTTTAACATTTATGACTTTAGCTATTTATGGGGTTTTCAATGCATTGATTTACAAGAGAAAAAAATACAAACAGAAATTAAGTAAACTTTCAGTTACAAAAAAAAAAATCACGATATTTCAGAAAACACTCTTAAGTTTACTTTAAATGTTGCTTAGTCGGCAATGATGTATTCTCAGCATTATAGTAAAATAAATTTCATGTGTATTATTCAAAAAAGGCTGATTGAACAAATGCTAAATGAAGAATAATTTGCCATTTTGAATTAATTTGTAAACTGTTTGAAAATATATTTGCTTCAGTTACGTTATGACTCACTAACCATTAAAATTAAACTAATACATCACTAAAAAATTTGTTGAATTCAAAAGAGCCCATACCTTATTCTGATGGACCGCAGAATCGATTTTATTTGTGGAGTCTGTGATTGGACTAGAAAATGGTGCTTGGTTCAGAGAACTGAACGCCTCCGAAGTTTTGGTTTCGGATACTGAGGTAGAGGTCAGTATTTCGGTCTTTTTCACATCACAAATGCTGGACACTGAAGGTGATATGGGCGTGTCTTTTACGATGCCGTTTTTGAAGCTCTCCAATTTTTTCTGAGTCGCATTTATTAAGTCGTTCAAGTCCATAGCATCCAGCGTGATACTCGGTACGTTGTCACTGTCGACGACTGTTTGGGACACAGATTCCTGCTCTTTCTTCGTGAAAGACACTTCTGTGTTTCCAATTATCTGGAAACAGATAATTATCATTAAGTATTTGTTCGCAAATCAAAAACAATTTAGATGTGTATAAAAGGGTTTTATAATTACTAATGTGTCTCTTTTTCCGTATTAATAACTATAAAACTTGTATTAGTCTAAATATATCTTATCAATATTTATTTGGGGGGAGGGATCTTGTTCTTAGTAATTAATTTAAAAAAAGGATCGAAAATAAATTTCAGTAATTACAATTCTTAGAGGAGAATAGCTGAATGAAATTTATACTCATCATGGTGTTTTAATGTGAAATTGCTTGAACTGATAAGTATCTACAAACACAGATATTTACATATGCAAATACATACTACTCAAAAAAATGAAATTATATAGCATATATATTATATTAAAAACGGTAAAAGAATTTTTTTGTGTATAAAATGGAAAAAGAAAGTCACAAAGGCAAATTTTCTTATTTTCAAACCTCTTAGTATGCAAATTTTGAGTTTGACGTCAAAGTGGAAGTGAATTTGATTTGACTTTCAACTTGTTCAAAAGTAGTGACGGAAAAATCCTGTTTCAGTTCCTTAAGGAAGTTTAAAAACATTTAAGCGAGCAAATGAACCATCTATAAACAGGTGTTACAAACTTTGTACAAAGGTGTGCGGAATGTAGATTATCAAAATTAACGTCCTATATTTCTAAATACTAAAATACATATATAAAATATTTATGAAAATTTATGTGAGAAATGCAATTACATTAAGATAAATAAGTTTTATTTTATTTTTTATTTAAGTGAAATTATATTGAATAAAAAAGAAACTTGCTTATAAATGAAAAATTGTCTGCTCATTTTAAGTTCTAAAAATTGTTAAGCATGATTAAATACTGAATAATTATTAGTTATCACTTCATATTAGTTAATATGAAGAATTTCATAACAAACATTAAATTTATTTACTCTAAAATGTTACGTAATAATTAGTGCTAAATAAAATTTATAATATTAACAAAGCACATGATTAAGTTGTTTAAAATACGTTTAAATGATGTCAGATTTTTATAAATAGTTTCAATACATTTAACGCAAAACCATTTGATATAATATGTAACTTATTTATTTTTTATGTGGCATTGTATGAAAAATTGTCTTCTCATTTTACACACTAAAAATTGTTAAGTACGATTAAATGCTGAATAATTAGTTGTTATCTCTGAATGTTAGTTAATATGAAACATTGCATAACAAACTTTAATTTTAATTACTTTAAAATGTTATGTAATAATTAGTGATAAATGAAATTTATAGTATTAACTTTAACAGGGCAATATGATTAACTTATTCAAAATACGTATAATGATGGCAGATTTTTATAAGCGTTTCAACATATCTAATGTAAAAAAATATTATAAAACATATAATTTATTTAATTATTATGTAATATTTAATGAAACATCATCTGTTTTTACATTCTAAAATTTGCTACGATTAAAGGGTTAATAATTAGTTAGTTAGTTATCACATCATATAAATTAATATGAAGAATTTCATGAAAAACTTTAAATTTATTTTCTCTAAAATGTTATGTAATAATTAGTACTAAATGAATTTTATAATTTTAACTAATATTGAGTAAGTTATTTAAAATACGTATAATGATATCTTTAAATAGAAGTTTCAACGTTTTTAATGTAAAACCATCTATATCTATACTACTACTATAAATGTAAAGGTTTGGATGGATGGATGGATGATGTAAGACAATCACGCCAGAACGGCTGAAGGAAATTCGATAAAATTTAGCACAGAGATAGATTATAGTCTTCAGAAGAAGATAGGCTAATTTTTATTCCGGTTAATTGGGAGGTTAATTTTTTATTAATTGAAAACTAACTTTTCCATCAAAAAATTAAAAAAAAAAATCTGAAAATATATGCTTGAGCTTTTTGAATCGTTTGTTTCTATTTTTCTATTTCCGCTATTCTTTTAATATTATCTTTGTGATTTATTTTTATTGTAGGATTTCCCGACAGAAAGCTGTTTTCATCAGAACAAAAAAAATTTTAAAAAATCTAATCGTTTGTTATTATTTTTTTGTTTCCGCTTTTCATTTTAATATTATCTTATTATTCTAAAGTAAGATTCATTAATTTTTTTTCTTATTCTACTCTTGTGTTAATATAATTCGATATATCCTGTTCATTTCTCTTGATTTTTTTTCTGTACATATTCGTTTTGCCTATTTATATCATTTTCAATTAAATTTTTTAAAGTACCTTTATAGTTTCAAGTATATAGCTTTTAAGTAGATTTTTCTCCATGCTAATGATGTTAGACGTAACATTTTTTCGACCGGTTATTTCAAACGATACTGTTTATTTTCGCAGTATATGATAAATTTAAAATTAAACATTGTTAATTAATAGATCTTTTGATTCCCTCAGAAGTGCTTTTGAATAAAAATAAAATAGAGGAATTGAAATTAAAATTTTCTAATCTGCATTGCTTTACCCCAACAAATGCTTAAAATTGTGCTTAAAATTCACGTCTTTTCGTTGCTCCAAGAGCTAGTATTATATAATATGTAATTTATTTAATTTTTATGTAATTCTGTATGAGTAGTAAATAAAAAAACAGGTGTTGTTTTGCATTACCCATGTATTAATTTAGCTTTCATTTGGCGATTAAACTCTTTATTTTTTATGGCACACGATCCTATTTGATGTAAAAAATGAAACAGAAAAAGACCACTTTCTGCTGATTTACATCTTGGATATTCTGATGAACAAGAAAGTCCTTCTTCGAGTTGAGGTTTGTCAGAACTGATAATTTAGTGTTCCTTATTTCTAATGAAAGCTCTCGGAGTTATCTGAGAATGAAAACTGCTAATTCAGCACTTTCGAATTCTTCGTCGCGCAGAAAAGTACCTGGAATTCGTCCAAAAGTCATCCCCTGCTATCAAGATGGCGGGGCTGCCAACATCTCACGGCAAATTAAGACAATTACATGTCAGTTGTTCAGTTGCATTACCTTTCGTTCGAAGTCAGCGCTTCACGGCCTTGTATCTTTCACGATCTTACAGCTCGGGGCTCTTTTCAGGTGGTATTCCAAGAAAACGCAGCGAAGACATTTTTAGAGCTTTAACAGGCGGTTGTGGAATAATTTACATTCTAATCGAGCAGCAGGGAGGGTGTATAAAGATAGATGTTTTAAAGACGAAAGGTTTCTCTCTTTTTGAAGAATTCCCGTTTTTGTTTATTTATAATGAATCTTCAATAATTGTTCCTTTGTTTTAATTTACAATAATATTTTGATTTCCTAATCCACGAGTAATTTAAAATATTAAAGAGAATTATAAATTTTTGATATTAATGATGCAATTAATTTAATTATTAATTGGAAAAACCTTTTTTGTGACGGTATCCTGATATAGGGGTAGTGATCTAGGCATCCACGGTTCGAGTCTCAGTAAGGGCAATGTTCTTCTACTTCTGTGTTCTATCCGTGAGGTGTGTGAATGTGCCCCCCCCCACCCTGTAAAAAAAAGACTGTACAAGCGAATGTGACAAGCTAATGGGCTAGAGCCATACTCTTGACCCTAGTTGGCGTTACTTCAAACAAGTGACGCTCATTCGGCTCAAATTCGCTGATGCATGAGCGAGCTTATCCATGGCAAGTGCCATTAGAAATAACTACCTTTTTTTTGTAAGATTTATCAATTTCTGATCAGTAAACAGAAAAAATCTTTTTAAACTTCCCTAATAGGTAGCTTTATGTATATCTTGATAGTAATAATGTGTTACTCAAAATTAATATTTTTAAGGCATGTCATGTTTAAAAAGGAAAAAAACAACAACAATCCAATGTATTTGTAATAATAGTATATTAGTCACTTAAGTACTGTGCATACTCTATTAAGTATAAAAAATTTAATGAGTACGATATATATTCTTTTCTAACTTTTAGATTCTAAAATTTGTAAAACTAGACACAGATTTATATTTTAAAGCTTTATTTTGTAGATTTCGAATTTATTGTTTTAATTTACCCGAAGAATGTGTAGTCCTTAAAACAAAAGTGTACAAATTTCTCAATTTTTACAACAGAGAATTAATATTATAATAAATAGTTAATATTTGAACTTTTTCTTTAACGCTTTTCGAAAATTACCTCTTCTCAAAATGGAGATTGGAGATGTTCCCTAATTACAGAACTACATCCAAATCAGGTTACAATTGTGCAGAACGATTTGAAGCATTGTAATTTCAAAATTTATCAAAGTAATATTTAATTGCATGAATATGGAAATATAATAAAAGAAGCAGCTTACTTCGTGTTTTGTTTCAGTCGTCGTCTTTGTAAAAGTGTTGTCATCGTTTTTGATTTCTTCGGTTTTCGAGGACGTCAAAGAATCGATGGGACACCTGGGAGGTTTCGGGGGTCCCTGAGGGGTCTGCAATAATTCCAAGAAAGAAGGAAAGGGGTCGATGGGTTTCTCTTCTACAATTGCCTTCTTCTCATAATCCTCGTACAACTTCTGGCTCGTGAAATTTTCGAAAGAATTTCCAACAGAACTGGAATTTGTATCTGGCAGCAGAGTTGCCGATTTAATCCTTAGTCCTTCATTTTCTTCTGTTGTCTAAAGAAACACGTGCAAATTTTAATCGGATTCCAAGTTAATTTTTGTATAACAAAACAAATTTATTAAAACTAGGTTGCATAATTAATTTTTGAATTATTTATAAAGTTCAATAATTAAATTATTCTGTATTTTAAAGTTGTCTAAAGACGAAACTGCTACAAGGGTAGAGAGTTTTCCACGTGATCTGGGAGTCTTGGGTTCAGGTCTCAGTTCAGAAATGGCTTTTCTTCATCTATTCTTTTTGTGTGATGTGTCCCCTTGTAAAAACTGTCTGAGCAAACGAATATAATGTGTGAGTAGCTAAGACGTATTTTTGACCCTAGTTGACACTACTTAAAACAAAAGACACAAGCTCGGCTTAAAATGCGTCAGTAAGCTTGTCTAAGGCAAGTGCCCTTATAAATAACAGCAACAACAAAGAAGTCGGTATCCTGGCATAGGGGTAGGTGGAGCTGTAATGGTTGTATGGTGGGGAAATACAATCAGCCGGCCTCAGTAGAAAACAACAACGACGTTTATTTGACACAAAAGTACTAACACAAAGACGACGAATATACAGATGATCGCACATCAGCACCCTATAACAGACAATAGCCTGTTGTTGTTGTTGTTGTTGTGTCAAATGGCACTTGTCATGGACAAGCCCGCTGATGAGCCCAGCAGCAGATTTAAGCCGAATGAAGCGTCTCTTGTATTTGAGTAGCGCCAACTAGGGCCAAGAGTACGACTTTGCTACATACTCACCACATTCGCTTGCACCGCCCCCTTTTTTGGGGGGGGGCACATTCACACATCTCACAGATAGCACACAGAATAACAACCATGTCCGAACCGGGACTCGAACCCGGGACTTCCAGAACACGAGGAAGACGCGCTACCTCTGTGCCAGCAAGCCGGCAGACAATAGCCTACCAATAGAAACCGACCATAGCACACAAAGCGGATTGACAGAAAAAGCGGAGTAGGAGAAGGGATCCTTGGAGCTTCGCTCTACGGTCTCTACAGAACGGCTGAAATCCCCCACTGTCTTCTAGTCTTAGCTGTATCCAACTGTCAACTCACTATCACACAATGGGCTACTCCACACATAACTTGATGCTGCTTCCCCAATAAACAACAGGACTCAGCCGACGACTCGGCTCAGCACTCGTTTTGGCTCCATACAACGTTGGACTATTCTGTCGTTGCCACATTATTCTCTAGACAACTCGTTTCACAATTCCAACTCCTATTCAGAACATGATTCATTGCGGCTTGACATTGCCGGCCTTTTACAGTTTCCAGGAGGCGGACATAGAAGGTTTGGGACCATTCAGATGTATTTCTCAGTTCCTATTGGATAAATTGTTAAATTTCTCAGTTTCCAAATACCTATATCACCAAAGTCGCCAGATTCCTCGCCAAATTGCCAAATGGTTGTCAAGTTTGTATTGATTATATAACGGTCTTTCCAGCGACTAAACCAACCATGCTGGAAAGCAAATTTACAGACTTGTAACAATATATATACACCAGTCAAATCGCGTGTTATTTTTTACCGATTGTTTTTTGTAACCAGTTCCTGTGCCCTTTAGGTAAAAATTATATTAATAATACTCACTTTCTTCGTTGCTTCGGTTTGGGAAACTATTTCCTTTGTTATGACTCCATTTTCCATGGTTTTCAAAGGTGAGGAAGTTTTAACAGAGGGTTCAGCTTGCACATTGTATTGAGGCGCCAAGTTTTCTTTATTGGATTCTTGCCTGCAATGGAAAGGAATCATATAGTAATTGGGGTGAATTTAATAAAAAATGTATAGTTGATAAAGCCTTATTAAATTCTTCGCTTTAAAAATAATCAGGGTGTATGCATGGTGGTAAGATTTCATATGTGGCTTGCTTTCCCCTCTCATGTGATTGGGAAGGTATCTTAGGTCAGATTATCCAAAGAAAATTTGGAAATTTGCTGATTGTCACTGGAGTCATTTGTCATTGGAGAGCGACCTATGAGACCCAAATAAAAAGGAGACAGAAAAAGATAGAAGGACAGAGAAGAAAGCCGTCTGACGACTAAGCGAGCGTTAGTTACTGGAGCAGCAGGAATTCATCTTGGAATTCTGAGTGAAATTCACAGGAGATAATTTGGAGCGTATCGTAGGCAGCCTCGCCCTGTAGGCTGAGCCCACGTGAAGTTCATCCGCCGTGCGTCCCATCGAAATTGTGAAAGCTCATCAGAGCTTTGGGGAAACTTCAGTTAGTTAGACAGTTTTGTCTTCTAAGCTGCTCTTCCAGGGAGTTCATCAACTTACGTTTCCGACAATCCCAGCAGGTTAAGCAAAGAGCGGATAAATTCCAGACCTCGGGCTGAATCATGCGGGAGTTCAAGAACTCTGTCTTATCTCTTCACCTGAAGGAGAGCACCTTCCCCTAGTGAAACTCTGAACTGAATTTCCAATGTGTTTGTAGAATATTTAATCAAGAAGGTGTATCTGTGTGAAATATATGTGTATTATAGCTGGAAATAAATAAATTTTTATTTCTTAAAAACCTGTGTTTGTCTTCGGCGCAACTCACCAGTAGCCCCGGCCCAAGACGTTGCAGCCTCCAAAAGCAAAAACTGTTAGTCGATCGAAATTTTTCCTTTCAAGACGATGACAATCTTCTCTTGATGATTCAACACAAAACAGAGGAAGAAATCTATCACATCCACTACATAGTTCAGCTCTTGCTATCCCAAACAATAACTTTTGTGGGTTTTTCCATGCCATGTTTCCTTTTCATAGTCAACATTTTCCTATTGTTGATGATTTGAAAAAAAAAGAGGATGTTTGTTTTCTAATTCAGTGAAAGGTGTAACCAAAGGGACAATGGTAAAAAGAATATCGAAGAACAAACAATCTCCACCCTATTTCTACCAATTGACTATATATTCTATTTCATCTATCTGGATGAAAGGGATGTTTGAAAAAATGCAAATACTTTTAATATACCTTTACAATACAGAGGAAATCAAACGAATAAGGTATACTAATTACCATGGATGACAGATTACGCATTAAGGGTGCCAAATTAAGCAAACCCGAATAATTCTGACATTTTTTAGAAATAAGTTCGACAAAGGCCAACTTATTAAACTGAAACCAAATATATATAATAACGCATATATCGTAAGACATTTATCAAAAACATTTTCATTAAATTAAAAAAATATATAAAGCTATGATCTATGAAATGCGTAAAGCTCATGTCCTTAAATGCGAGCCCAACGAAAACCGCTCAATATGTTAGAGTTAAATGTTATCATTCCTTTTATATCATAAAATCTTTTTTCCCGAAACAACTTATTGAAAAGACCATAAAAATAACATAACTGACCATGTAGTGAGATTATTATATAGTTATATCGTCAGCCTTAAGTAGATAAACGACCAATTATTCATTTTCAATCAGTGTCAACGACTGACGTTCTTCGAATTCTTTGCTCCATTTATAAGAAAACATCTGTGAGTTGCCCTACCCATGCAATATGGATTTTTTATCTGGACTAAAATTTTCTAGATTATTTTAAACTTACTATTTAGCCATATCTGGCTTGAAATCTATTGAAAAGCTATAACTGCTTTTCAACAGAACGCGCAATTAAAACAACTAAAAGACTATGGCTTGTAAAATTTTGAAAAATACTGATCTTTGCGAGAACAGTAGTAGATTATAAATATTGGTGATTCCAATAAAAGGGAATAAAATACTTCAATAAACACTGGAATGAGTTAAACATTTGATATTTTGAGCACAGTGTGAAATACCGTTTATCAAATAAAAAAACAGTATAAACAATATACTGAACTTTGAACTACTAGGAAATGACTGTCAAGGATCAACAGTTATAAAATATGTTTCCTTGTAACTTTTGAAATTTTTTAAAAAAATTCTGGAAATAAGGATTTTTTTCTCTTTTCTTTTGATATGATAAAAATAAAATTGATTTTATGAAATCTCGTTACTATTATCAATCGATTAATGCTGTCAAAATGAATCATATTGAATGCCTCGAAATGATCATATTGAATTCTTCAAAATTATGATGAAAGTGATTAAATTGAGAGAAAAAGAAAATGGCATTATCATTTGTTACAGAAAGTTCCTCAAATCATTAGTTTTGACTCTTCAGAAAATTAAACTAAAATATAAAGAAAACACATCTAAAGAAAATTCTGTTGTTGCAGACAATATAATATCCCATAATGCCCTATTAATTTGATAGCAGATCAAGTAACATATGGATGAACTAATTACCTTTGAATGACGTATAAAAAGGCAAAAAAGAAGAAAAAGAAGAAAAGAAAAAAGAAAAAAAGAAGAAGAACGTTTTATAATAAGAATCATTTTTCTTCTTCAAAAATTGATTTTTCATCATTAAAATTAAATATGATCATATGTATGAAATTATCATAGTATTATTTTCCTTAATATTATTTTTGAAACTATTTGGATGAGCATTTGGGGTTATTTAGTTTCCTTCATGCTGCCAACTTCAGTTGTCATCTTCAAAGAGGTAAAGTTCTTTAAATAAAGATCAAATGCTTCAAATTTGACTCTCAAAAATTTGATAAAGTAGCATTGACACTTACTCTTTAAAATTCACGTAAAAAGTACTAACGTTTTTGAAGAAAACTTTAGATGCTGAAGATAATGAAAGAATATTGTTCTCAAAGGCAATTAGTTCAGAAGCCAGTAAGAAAATATTCACACGAGAAAACAATCTAAAATAGCTTGTAAAAATAGTTTAGCAGCTAAAAAAGACAAAATTGCAAAATGTAATTATTATAATTGCGCTTTTGAAAATATTGAAGTATCATTATAAGATGAGTGATTTCATACAAAAGTAACTCAATGCATATTAATCTGAATTTCCTTCCATCGGAATGAAAATTAAAGCGAGATTAAAATCAATTAATAGCTAACAATAGCCGGTGAAAATGGTCTTTCCAAAACCTTCTCACATATTCTTTAATAAAGGTGAATTTTGTTTTTTAGATGAGATTTCCCAATCTATTAACCCCTTAACCGGTTTGCCCGTACGCCGTACGTGCATCGATTTATTGAATTTTGATAGTTGTAAACAAAAAATAAATCATTCATAACAGTTATAATTCAATAGTGAAATAACTTTGAATACGTAGGTAAGTCAAGTATTCCATGGATTTCCATTTGAATCAAAATAAGAAATTATTCCCAAAATAGAAGGTGTCATCTTATTAGATAGTAAGGAAAATAAACCGGTTAAGGGGTTAAAACCAAATTTGGTTTAAAAAAAAGATAAGTAAACAAGTAATATAAAAAAATTAAAGTCAATTACTACTTAAGTCATATAGAAAATTTTTATTTCAGTTACTTTCTATTAAATAATTACAATTAATATAAACTATTTATCAAAAAAGGATTGATTTTCGAAAAAATTGAACTTGCGATCTTCACCTTCACGGGAAAAATACTGAAATCCTCGAATTTTATCGATTGAACTACTGCCAATCGATTTCAATCATCATTACAAACAGCTAAAACTCTATTTACAGTATTAAAAATTGATTAGATTGCAACAAATGAATAAAAAGTATTTTATAAACGATTGAAAATTTGAACAAGATATAGAGAGAGTGGGTGGGAACTAATATTAGGGATTGAAAAACAACAAGCATTTAAAATAATTTCAGGAGCATTACAGGTCTATTGAGCCAAATATCGATGACAGTACCGTACCTTTTTTCACTTGGCTCTATTTCTTAACTAGTTCGAAGCTTAACTTGAAGGTTTCCGCATTGTTTCGAAGTCTTGGCGACTTTCCTTGTTGTCAAAGGGTAAGGTCAATGCGATGCTAACAACAAATGCCAGAATGGTTTTATTTTTCGTAACAGCGAAGGTAAAAGCAGCATTTTATTTAGAAATTAAACAGATGCTCTTTCTTTTGCCTCTGTCAAGTTGTCATTATAGAGCAATAAAAAGTTTTATTTTTTTGTTTTTTAATCATTTTTCCCAATAATTTTTTTTGGCGCTTCTACGCATTTTCTGAACAAAAGAACACTAGTAGAGAAAAAAAATACACTTAAAAATTAGAGGGGAAATATTGAATCTAATTGCAAGTCACATTACGATGAGAACTTAGCGTAAAAAGGATTATGGTTCTAAAATCTCTTAAAATTCTAAAATTTGCTTTTCCTATAATAAATTATTCTAAAAAACATAATCATTATATTAATTTGCAATAAATACAATATATATGAATGCAAATATACTGGATGTAGAATATACATATATATATATATATTTAAACAGTTTACATAAATCGAAAATTTTAGCTTAATTAGCAGAAAATACATACAAGCAAGAAGATTGTAGAAGCAACTTGCAGTTTTGATGTTTAGAGAAGCACCATTAGTTAGCAAAAGAAAAAGAAAGCATTGATAAGAATAATTTTCTTCAATGAATAACAAAAATATATTTATAACCGATGTTGAAGGGAAACCAAAAATAAAACTACGGAAATAAAAAAAATCACATTTTTTCTTCTTCTTCTGGAAGAATAAGGATAAAAAACATCAAAATATTTTTGAACGCTCTGAGAAATTAAATCGTTCACTGACACTCTTGATGTTGCCACAATAGAGCTGATATATAAAATATTTCAACTCTATGGTTGCCACACTGAATTTATGATGAATTATAGAAACATTTTCTCTTTTTTAAATCATTTGAGAACGGATATTTCAATTGGTTTCAAACCAGTTTATTACTTAGTTTTATTTATTTTTGCTACTTGTAGAGTATTTTGCGACATTTATAAGAATAATTTAATTATATTTTAAATTCAATAAAAATGTCCGCACCTTAAGAAAGAAAACTTTTATTTAAAATATCTTGAATATCGAGATGTTATAATTTTTATTTTGTATAATTTATTTTAGTTTTATCAGTTTAAAACGGCAATCTATAAATATAAAAAAATAATTGGCAAAGTATTATAGAGACTATTTTTTTTCTTCATTTTTGTGAATGTTTATGATAATTACTGCATTTCCAAATTATGTTGAGTATTTACAATCAAAGTTTGATGTATTTTTTAAAGATATTCCCATTACTTTTAACATTATGAAATCACCTCTATCGTTGAAAATAACAAATCCATCTAGACAATAGATTAAACATTATGAAAATAAAATTTGAATTTGCATTATTTCAAATTATTATTTCTGTATTATAAATATCGTTTGCCTCGATATTAAAAGTCAACTATTTAAAAAATCTATAAAATATTTATTAAATAACATTAAAAATGAAATGCAGAAAAGAAAAATACCATTAAAAAATCAAAAGAAAGAAAATACCAATAAAAAATCAAAAGAAATAAAAATATCAATAAAAAGTCAAAAGGAAGAAAAACACCAATAAAAAAACCCAAAGAAAGAAAAATACTAATAAAAAATCAAAAGGAAGAAAAACACCGATAAAAAATCAAAAGAAAGAAAAATACCAATAAAAAATAAAAAAGAAAAAACACAATAAAAAAAATCAAAAGAAAGCAAC
The DNA here is from genome assembly GCA_026289955.1 of Argiope argentata. NCBI lineage: Eukaryota > Metazoa > Arthropoda > Arachnida > Araneae > Araneidae > Argiope > Argiope argentata. The sequence continues at coordinate 720,485 of JAOUZG010049283.1, forward strand.
ACTAATAAAAAATAAAAAAGAAGAAGAAACACAATAAAAAAAATCAAAAGAAAGCAACACTAATAAAAAACTCTAAAGAAAGAAAAATACATTTTGAATTATTATCGTTTCCCCTGCATCTCATATATGCATTGCATTCAAGGAGACAATTAAGTTAAAAATATAGAATTGAATAAAAATGTACAAAAATATATTTTGTTCATTTCCTGTAGAATTTTTTTCTAATAAAACCGCAGAATATAAATCGGTTTATTCCAATTTATTAATCAAAATCAATCAATAATATTTCAACAGCTAACAAAAAATATTTTTTTATGATGTGATTTCTTTTATTGGTATGCAAATATTTGTTATGTTATTTTAGGTCCACATAATTCATTCAAACTAAAATTCTAAACATCAAATTTTCCAAAAGATAATGCAGGAAGATAAATGATGTATACTCATTTGGGATCTCTCCCTTAATTTTTTTTGTATTCTCTGACCAAGCCGTCATCCCCCCCCCCATTCTTCAAAAAATTCCACATCCTAGGTGGAACTACGAATGTCTTGCATGGCATTGGCAAACGATAAATTTGAAAAATTAATATTTAGCGAGAATTGAGAATGTTTACTGAATGCAACCGTGACGATATTGGCCCCTGGTAGTTAACAATAGTTACCCAAAAATCGAATTAGTGTTTTAGAAGCGTTTTTCCAACAGAACTTTGATCAAGATCTATGATTGTGGTCACAAAATCGCATATACTATTTCATGTATTTAAGTCATTGATTTTATGTATTATTGCATTTACGTGCATGTGAAAAATAAACCGTCAAAAATTCAATCTTGAAACAGATTTGATTCCAAAATTGGTAAGTATCTACACTTGAAGATGTGAAATCTTCTTAGCTAATGTTATCTAGCTACTCTGTTTTTTAGTTATCGTCTAAATTTATATTCTAACAACCTTCTTCTGAGTGGTTTTCACCCGAAATTTGATATCAATCTACAAATCTGATTTAAAAAGTCATATACCAAATTCCATTCGTCTAGTTCAAACGTTATTTTTAACAATTTTCATCGCAAACATGCAGGCATAATGTGTTTTTAGAATTCAGAAAAGTATGAAACGCTGAAAATGAACAAAACCTCAGGATCTCATTTTTTTGATAGATACGATGCTCTCTATTAATTTCGAATGTGAGAAAAAAAACATGCCTAAGCGTTTATTTTGTTACTGAAGATGTTCAAGTCCTTTTCTGTGTAAATTCATCAATGACAGATTGGAACAGCAACAGTTTAAAAGAGCATGTTAATTAACAATGTAGTAAATATCGTAATTATATAATATTGCAGATAATAAATAATATGTTTTTCTTTCGAACAGACTGGAGAAATAAATGACAGAAAATAGCATTATCACAAAGAATATTAAAAAGATCTCAAGATTAAATCAATGTACTAAGGCATATTATCAGTTTTTTTAAATATTTGTTAACTATATTTTTTAAAAAGAAAGCAGAACTTAGCTTTGAATTGAGGCAAATTTCGGTTGGTATTGTATAGATTTTCGTATATTTCTAACACAATTTTAAAGTGTCAATGATGACATCAAATTTTTAAAAATTAAGTTAATTTAAATTAAGTATCACGGCATTCTGTAAAAAATTATACAATTAAAACTTTAATTTTAACAATAAATGTAATGACACGAATTCAAAATGATTTTGGAAATACAGTCAGAAAATATTGGAATTTAAAAAAATAACTATGATTTGCAAGAGGAACATATTCGACATTTAATAAATAGGAGTTTTCGTAATTAAAACAACAGAGATTCCATTCGAGTTCTACATAGCTTTAAAGAATAATAAACTTAGCATTGTATTTAAATTATTATATTTGTTATTCTTTCTTAAACATTGATTTTGAGAGTATAAACTCCTAAATCCTTTGCAGTTTCAAATGCATTCTAAGACTTTTAGAAATAACTATTTATATACAATTCGCCACAACGAAATAATTCTACTTTGGTTGAGTTTAGTTGTTGAAAACGAAAATAAACTGTTGAAAGCTTATCATTTGAAATTTCTATAGAAACTACATTAAATAATTAAAAAATAGATAAGGTTTGTTTTGTATCATGAAAGGTAATGGTGTTATAAAATGTTTTGAAATAAGATCATACAACCAGAGCATCGTACCTTTTGTTTTTCGCATCGCGAGCTTTCTTCCTATTCCGGGGGACCCAAAAAGAAACGAAAGCATCCTTCACCTTCAGGAACTCCTTTCGGAAAACAGCTAAGGTCACCAGGGCTAGAATACAACAGGTGATAGTCTCCAGAACACCCATATCGAACAGAATTTATCAGCAACGAGAAATTCTAGATCCATTAGCTAAGGCGCGGCCAACTTCGTGTTCAGCCATCTCAAGATTCAAACTGGTGGTAAAAGCGGTAAAGTCATTACTGTTTTGCTTATTAGGATGGCATTCTTTTTTTCTTTCTTCATTCCCTCTCCTCTACAGGTTCGCGGTAGAGTCGGCAGCTAACTTTGGAAACAAGTGCAACTCTTTCGACGGGGAGGGATTTTGCTCGAGATTTTTCTTTTAGAAGCTTTTCTAAGTTTTGCCCACTTCTAAGCCACTTCAAGGGCCTCCCAGCTTCAAAAAACACTTAAAAAGAGTCTACAGTGGCATTATGATCTTTATGACGTTTTCCTGGAGGCACAATTTCTTTGTTGTGCTACTTGGCATCGTTTCGAGATTTATTGATTCCAGATAATACAAGAGTAATAAATGTGTCTTTGTTCTTTTTATTTTAAAAATGGTACGGTATTTTAATATTTGATATTGTTTTTCGATGAATTAATTTTTGTATTAAAATTTTTAATGGCAACAACCGTAATAATGTCGAGTTTCTTTAATTTAGAATTTATATCTTGTTTTTATTTGTTTATGATGATTCTAATTTGTTTCCGATTTTAATAACTGATTAGAAATCAATTTTATTTCTTAAATGGTTCATTTATTTTGATTCCTAACTGGTTTAATTCTTGGAATTTTCTTTATTAAGATTAAATAAAATATAATAATTACTTCAGATTGACGAAACAACATTTAAAAATTAGTTTTTACATTAAATTTTTTTTGATTAAAAATGCTAAATGATAAAGGATTCATCAACATGTATATAAGTGCTAAAGTGAATTGTTTCATACATAGAATCTCCAATTTGAGGTAAGTTTTATTCTAACATCCCATTTCAAAATAGTAGGAATGCTTTTATGGATGGATAACATAATTAAATCGAAATATAATGATTAGGAAAACACTTAAGCCGACAATTCGAACTTCTGCACCACATTAAAGTGATACGTTTAGACTGATATATGAAAACAATAACTAAATTCATTTGCCTGTGTGATTTTCTATGGAATTATTAGTTGGAATTCAATATTCTCTGAGCTCTGAAGTTTACCTTATGATCATCAAGACTGGAAATCACTTTGGTAAAGCATGATTGGTAATCACTTTGTAAATCCTGACTTCGGTAATCACTTTGGTACATCATGATTGATAATCACTTTGGTACATCATGACTTTGATAATCACTTTGGTACATCATGACTGATAATCACTTTGGTACATCATGACTTTGATAATCACTTTGGTACATCATGACTTTGATAATCACTTTGGTACATCATGACTTTGATTATCACTTTGGTACATCATGATTGCAAATCATATCACTATCATGACTGGTAACCATATCATTATCATGACTGGTAACCATATCATTATCATGACTGGTAAACATATCACTGTAATGGCTGGTAATCCCTTTGATATAAAAACAATTAGTTCAAACCCCATGTAGCATTTGTACATGTACTAACAGTAAAAACAATTAATAAAATTGCGGTAAGTTGCTATTCTAAGAAAGATGTCAAATAACCAAAATTATTATTTCTAATGATTTATATACGACCCCCTGGCAGTTTTCCATCAAAATTGGAACATTTCGTTTTCGGTGCGAGCAGACAGGTGGGTAGAATGTTGTTTTCACTACACACTCTGAAAGGGCACTTAAAAAGAACCATCTGCTCGTCGGACACGTGTTGTAAATTATTGAGAAACCGGAAGAGCTTACTTAGACTCAGCAAAATGGAGAATTAATATTTCCTGCCGACTTGCTCAAAGAAAAAAAAATACAAGAATAACATTCTGAGGAAAATTCTTATCCAGAGAAAACTATAATAAAGCACATATTTTTAGGTTGTAAACAGGACTAAATAAGCAAAGGAACTTTCCATTAACAAATAAGCGAATTCTATTAGCATATTAGCTTTTAAATTTTGTTTTTTTAATCTTTCACTGCTTTATATATATGTTTATACTCATAAAAATAAATAATAGCATTAATAAAATTCGTCTTTTGTATAAAAATGAATTACAGAAGAATTATCAATATTTTTGAAATAATCATATCAGGCAAGGAAATTTTAAACAAAAATTATTCAGAAAAAAATCAAACAAAAATAATACCAAATGTAACGCAATATTTAAAAATATTGAAAATTATAAACTATAAGCTATTTTCCATTTTTGGATGAAAATTTATTTCTTTGTGCTATTTTAGGAATTATGGATAAAATATTTATTAGTTTACAGATAAATTTCAGTTTAAAAAGGATTTATTAGTAAGAATAATAATAAAATTATTTTATGTAAAAATCTGTTTCCGCTTCAATAAATTTATTTCTATTATATAATGTCGGAAACAGCTCATGAGATTTTTCTTATTTTTTAGGATATTATTTAGAGAAAAAAATATTTATTAGTAAAAGAAATTCAACAAGAATATATTACAAAAAAAATGAATTTTTCCCGTTAAACTGGTATTTTGTTATGAATGAGGTAATAAGTTCTAGACAAAAAAAGCTATTAGCTTGCTAAAAGAATAAAAAAAATTTAATTTGTTGCAGCAGTGATTCATTTATGTGATCGGAAAAAATGCTCTAAACTGTAATACAAGAAAAATATTTTTCTGTATTTTGAGTTAAAATGTAAAAATATAAAAAAAATATTAAAAAGAGAAAATGAGATCTTCGATCGTGTATTTCAAGTTATCGTATGAGAACATTATTGTTCTTTAATAATTACATTAAGCCTTTTTTAAGTCATTAAACAATTTAAACTGGTTTGAAACAATCACGAGACTTCTCACTCTCTCTCTCTCTATATATATATATCATGGGGGAAAGTTTATATATATATATAAACTTTCGTTCCCAGTTTTTCTAGCTGTCAAGAATCCTAAGGGCCAACAGTGGCCACAATATAACCTTTCCCATAAGAAGTACGCCCCATCATCGATGTGAGGAGCCTAGCCCCCACTTATTAGTGTACCTTCCATGGTGAGATCCAACCACCATGCCGGAAGCATCTTCTCATTTCGAGATGCCCTCTGGTGGTGGTGGTGGGTATCTTCATTGAGTAAAGATGACGAAGTTCTGAAATAATGAATGTCATTACTTTAGATTGTTTCAGAACTTTTAGTCGTCGCTTCGGGAAATATCCACCAATCAACAGGCATGTTTACTTAAGGCAATCATTGATTGGCTTAAAATGATAAATGACAGGCCATTACTTTATAACTGACCACTTCCACTTGCAGAAGAAAAAAAACTATTTTTCTTAAAGTTATTGTGCATCAACAATATTTTACTAAATATAGCAAAAAGGTAGAGAAACTATAAAAAGTAAGTCTTCGCAATTTTTTTAGCAATTCGTTTATGGACTCAAACAAAACAAGGAAGCATATGTCTATTTCAAAGAGTTCAAAAATTTACTATAGGTCCACGGGTAGCGTGGACACTATCTTTGTAATGAATACAGCAGCGAAGCTGGTTTGAAGAAATTCTTGTTCACTAACAAAGTGTAAAACATTAAAGCTGAAGTAATTTATGATATACTAGCTCTTATCCACGACTTCGTAAGCGTTGAAATTTTGATGTGTATATGTGAGAACTGACAGTCTAATCACAATGTAAAATCACAATATTAGCATCAATTGGAGCAACGCAAAGACGTGAATTTTAAGCACCAGTTGGGGTAACCCAATGCAGATTAGAAAATTTTAATTTCAATTCATCTATTTTATTTTTATTCAAAAGCACTTCATAAGGAATCAAAAGATCTATTAATTAACAATGTTTAATTTTAAATTTATCATACACTACGAAAATAAACAGAATCTTTTGAAATAAACGGTCGAAAACGTGTTACGTCTAACATCATTAACGTGGGGGGAAAATACTTAAAAGCTATGTACTTGAAACTATAAAGGTACTTTTAAAATTTAACGGAAAATGATGAATATAGGCAAAATGAATATGTACAGAAAGAAAAAAATCAAGAGAAATGAACAGGAAATATCGAATTATATTAACACAAGAGTAGCATAAGAAAAAAAATTAATAAATCTTCCTTTAGAATAGTAAGATAATATTAAAATGAAAAACGGAAACAGAAAAATAAAAACAAATGATTAGATTAAAAAAATTTTTTTTTGTTCCGATGAAAAAAGGTTTCTGTTGGGAAATCCTACAATAAATCACAAATCTCATTAGATAAGATAATATTAAAAGAATACCGGAAATAGAAAAATAAAAATAAACGATTCAAAAAGCTCAGGCAGTTTCAGATGTTTTCTTTCTTTTTTTTGGGTGGAAAATTTAGTTTTTAATTAATAAAAATATTAACCACTCAATTAACCGGAATAAAAATTAGCCTATGTTCTTCTGTAGACTATAATCTATCTCTGTGCTGAATTTCATCCAATTTCCTTCAGCTGTTCTGGCGTGATTGAACCCCATCATCCATCCATCCAAACTTTCACATTTATAATAGCAGTATAGATATACTTTTTGAAATGCTGAAATTTTGTTTAATAATGATTATTGTTTCATGAGATGACATATCTATATTAACATGTATCCTTTATGTTATGTTATTTTACTAATTTATCTCCAATTCATTAATTTATAAATGCACGGCAAAAATTATGTTCGTTCCAAAATTATTAAAGTTTTCTATTTAACTTTTGTTACAATATTTTAGTTGTATTTTTATTATAAAAGCATAATGCTATACCTTAAGACTTCTAGTGTCAGATCGGTGCCACCTTTATCTGCAATCTCCATCACTTGATCGTAGGTGAGGTTCTTGCAAGAGTGATCGTTCACGCTCAAAATCAGATCGCCTTCGAACAACTTCTTGTGGGCTTTGCTTTTCCTACGCACCTGGAAATAAAGGATCACCAATTTAGTATAATTTACTTTCATTGGATAAAATATTTTTATAGATAGTTTGTAATGCTATCTTTTTCTTTCCAAATGAAAACGCTGGAGCAAAAAGTAATATATTATGATGATGTAAATTGGGAGTATATGTTTTTGATCTTTTAGAAAAGATAAGCAGAATGTTTGTAGTATACATTCATATTAAGCGACAGTAAGTAATAAAAATTGTGTTTTTGTTTAATTTGAAAATCTTCTGTTTCTAAATAAAAACTAATCAATAAGCAAATTTTATTCAAATCAATTTATAACTCCTTTTTTTTTTCTATTTAAAAATAAAAAGATCGTTTGGCAGAAAATCGTTTGTGAAACATCTGTTTACATTAATGTAGTTTACACTCGGTTAGTTATGAGAAGGCAAATAGACAAAGCATGTGTAGAAAGGGACTGATTTACGTTTGCCATAATTCATAAAATAGATTCAAGGAATCCATTCTTGGCTATAAATTGCCATTCTGGCGTCCCTGGATAATTCTTTTTTACTGTGTATCGTATTAAAATGATGGATATTTATACAAGGAAACAGGGTGAAATTTAAAGTACATGCCAACATACCTAAATTAAACAAATTATAGAAAAGAAATAACAATTAAAAGAATTAGAGAAAAAGAACAAAATTTAGCATGAGAAAGAGCAAAAAAAAATGTCTGGAATAATCTGATAAATCTTAACTTTTTCCCCCGCCAAAATCTACAAATCATGCGCAATAGTTCAACGCCAATTTAGGATTCATTTTGAAGTACTTTTGAATTAAAATAAAACAGAATAAAGGAAATTTAAAATTACTAATCTGTATTGCGTTACTCCAAGTGGCGTAGAAAATTCACGCATTTGCGTCTCCCCACTTGAAGGCAGACAATCAGTTCTCACACATACACAACAAAATTTCCACGCGTAAGAAGTCGCAGGTAAAAGCTAGTTTTAAATAAATTCAAGGTATTAACATTTGACTTGAGTTGTAAAGTTGAAATAAAATATTAAATTTCAATTTACTTGCTTTAAGATATTGATTATTAAGCGCATAATAATTGATAAGCATTGAAGTTAATTTTAGATGCATGAAATTTTGTAGGAATTATTTTTATTTATTTATCAGTTCAGAACTAAAACCTTATCTCGCTTTTCCCGTGTATGATAGATTTTTTTCTTGTTTATAAATTTATGAAATAAAACATTAACAAATAAAATATATATCTAAAGATTAAATGAATCTGCTATGCATATTTCAATGTTTTCATGTCCGAACATAATTTCTTGAACGGCTAAGCACCACGTGCTCGTGCAAGTTAAATTATATTTTAATTTATTTTCATTGAATGAGTCACTTGAGTATTGCAAACGATCCAAAAAAAACTTTGTCTCGCATTTATTGTTTTAAAAAAATATCACCTCTTCTGTTTATTTCCTTTCATATAACCACGTGCTCAAAATGACATTTCTCTAGGTTTTATTTGCAGCAGTCATTAACTTGTTTTAAGCAGAGCTTTTGTAAAGGTAATGGAAACACGTTATTAAAAATTTTTTTTTCGAGATGCTCGTGCAGATAACAAAATTTTTATTTTTCACCTACAGATTTTTGTTGACGTCAAAAACCTCATCCCCAAAACAACATCATGTTCAGAATGATAATTAAGATAAATACATTTGCCTTAGGACGAATTTATTTAAACATTTGATGTAGGAGTAAAATTTTTATAATATAATATATTAAATTTCTTTTTTATTTTTGGAATGTTTGTGCTCCATCTGTAGACAGAACGATAAAAAGTCACCCTTCATGGCAGATTTAGCTTAAATTTTGATATAGCTCCTCATTTTGGGTAATAAACTCCTATGATAAATTTCATCTCTTTGAGAGTTCAAATATTGGTATTCATATTTCACACACAATAAAGATATGATATAATCCAACAGTTTTATGGGAAGAGAGAATACATAATTTTACTGTTTATTGCTGTTACGTGTTCTTGTTCAAATATAGAAAGACAGAGAAATAAAAAAATCAAATTAAATAGTTTAAAACATTAGATATGCAGAATGGCCATAATTAAACTGACAGTGCTCACAGTGTTCTCTAGTGCGATCTATTTGCGAGAATGACGCCACATTTTGTAGGAAGATTAAACAAGACGGGGGACAAAGGATTCCGCGAAAAAAAAGTTCCAAAGGTCACTGTTAGAAAAATATGTGACGCTGTGTTATATAAAAGAGTGTTAACAATACGGAAATAAAATTATCTTTTATTTGTGCTTTCTAAAAGCACGAAGAGCGGCAGACGCTTTGCACTGGTTGAGGTAAAAGAATTTGATCAGTAACGCACGCTCGACTAAAGAAGGAGACTTTGCACATAAACTTTCAATACGATTGATTCGAATAGTAACACTGTCAGGGTCACTAAATTTTAAATTTATGTTTATTTAAATTCATTCTTTAATTTGTTTTTATATATTTCCGGAATGGCAACCAAAAATATAAAAGTAGTTTCTTTGGTTGTTTTTTGTGGATTGGCAACAAGAAAAAAAAAGGAAAGGAGAATAAAGATGGCGATGTGATTGTTTAGAATTGTGTGTGATTTAAAAAGGAAAGTTTGATGTTGAAAGTTGTGAGTTGAAAGAAATGTTTAATAAAAAAGATTATTTTTTTAAAGCTTGAACTTTATTTGCCTACACGTAAGCCACGACATAAATGCGCGGGCAAAGCCCAATGGATTTCAAACGAATTTGAAGAAATGAGCTTTGAAAGGATTTCGAGAATTTGAAGAATTCCAAGATTTCTAATATTTCGACTCTGCTGAAGAGTAAGCTATTTTTATTATTATAGAGGTTGTTGAAAGAAAGTATATAATTTATAATATTTATTGAAGTTTATTTAGAAGAGTTGATTTAGAAATGGCGTTTTTAGGAAGATCAAAGAAGGTAGATTTTCAGTTGCTGGCGGAGGAATTAGGAGAAACTATTACGAAAGATATGAAAGTTGTTGATTTAAAAAAGATAATACTAGGAAGTACGGAGTACGAGGAAGAGTTTGTGAAAGAATTGTTAGAAAGAATAGTTAATGAAAGAGAGGAAGGAATTAAGCGTCAAAATGAGTTTGAATTAGAAAGGAAGAGACAAGAAAATGAGTTTGAATTGGAAAAGAAGAGACAAGAAAATGAGTTTTTATTAGAAAAGTTGAAGATAGAGGCATCGTTTGTGAATAGTGGTGTTGGAAGAGAAATGAGTTCTCAAAATGAAAGGATGCTAGAACAAGTTCGATTACAAAGGTTAATGCATAACTTTGATCCCAAAGAAGGTGATATAAGTTTTTATCTAATATTATTTGAAAGACAAGCAGAAAGAGTGCAGATTAAAAAGGAAAATTGGGTAACTAATCTAATTGGACTATTGCTGTTGGAAATGGCGAATTTAATTGCCCGGGAACCTGAAGAAAAGGCAAGCGATTATGAGCACGTGAAGAGTATATTATTGAAAAGATTTAAATTGAGCCCGGAAGCATTTAAAATAAAATTTAAAAGTCATTGTAAATCGTCTGAAAATACTTGGCGAGATTTTGGGTTTGAGTTGGCGAATTATTTCAACGAGTGGATAATGGGATTAAAAATTAATGATTTTGAAAGTCTGAAACAACTTGTTATTGTGGAGCAGATGAAGGAACAGGTATCTAGAGATATTCAACAACATTTTATTGATTATTGGAATAAAATTATTACAGTTGATGCCCTTTCTGAGAAGTTAGATGAATATGAAAATGCAAGGCAATATAGTAAAGCCTCTTTGTATTCATCGTATGGAAATTTCCGTCAAGAAAAACAAAGCTATTTTAATAAAAGAAATCATATCCTTGGTGAGGAACATAGACAAGACTCGAGTAATCACAGGAGATTTGATAAGCGAAATTCTTTCAAAAACCCAGTTACGTGCTTCAACTGTGGGCGAGCAGGACATTTGGCCAGATTTTGTCGGGATAAGAAAGAAGGGAGAGGACGGGCTGAGATTAAAGTGGCGGAAGTCAAAGTTATTGAAGAAAAAGAGAGCGAAAGCAAAGTAGTTACTGCGAGATTCAACAGTGAGGTTGTAATGGAAAATCAGAAAGGGGTTGCTGTTCAGCCAAAGATGTCTGATCTTAAAATAGTAAAAATTTCATATGGAGGAACTGAGTACGAAGCTATTGTAGATTCAGGAGCACAAATAAGTGTGTTTAGAAGCAGTGTGGTGGGTAAAGAAGTAGATTCTAAAGGATACATAATGCTGCAACCTGCGTTTGGTACGTGTTTAAAGGCTGAACTAAAAGAAGTGGATATTGGATTAGTGACGAATTCGTATATTACACCTGTAATTAAGACGATAGTGGCAACTCTGGATGGACTAAATGCTGACATATTATTGGATATGGAAACGTATGAAGCATTGAAGGAACAAAAGAGAATGTACAATCCAACTGTCACAGTTGCTGCGACTTTAAGATCAGATGCTCAAAATGAAGCAGTGAATGTGAGTGTGAATAATGAAATGGAAGAAGGGGAGCCGATAATAGGGAAGTATGATGCTGAAGAGAATAACAGAAATAAAGCAGAGATCTTTAAGAATCAACAAAGGAGGTGCAATACTCTTCAAGAAGCATGGAGATTGGCTAAGCAAAACAAAGGAGGATATGTGTTGGAGGATAATATGCTATACCATGAAGAGATTATGTGTGGAAATAAGGTAAGACAGCTAGTGATTCCTGAAATTAGAAAGAACAAGATACTAGAAATTGCACATGAATCAGTATTTGGAGCACATTTAGGAGCTCGGAAAATAATTCAGAGGATCAAATTCTCATTCTATTGGCCGGGTATGAGCAAGGAGATTAGAGCATATTGTAGTTACTGTCATGGTTGTCAATGCAGAAAATTAAATCGTTCAGTTGATAAGATTCCAATAACACCTGTATGTCGTCCTGAACTGCCATTCCAAGTGGTAAATGTAGATCTAATAGGTCCTGTAGAACCAATATCATCACAGGGGCATAAGTATATTCTGTGTTTGATGGATCAACATTCTAGATGGCCAGAAGCAGTCCCTCTAAAATCTTTGACGGCTAAGAATACGTGTGAAGCTCTGCTGGAAATTTTCAGTAGGACCGGAATTCCCGAAGTGATTGTAATGGACAATGCAACTAATTTTACATCAAGTTTAACGCAAGAGTTTTTAAAAATTTTAGGAGCTTGTCCACGCTTTTCAACACCGTACCATCCGGAAGGAAATGGTTTAATTGAGAGATGGAACCAAACTTTTAAGAATATGCTGCATCACACTATCAGAGAGGAAGGAAGAAGTTGGCATAGACAAATACCATTTTTGCTATGGGCTTATAGAGAAGTTCCAAATGCAACGACAGGTGTTCCACCTTTTCTGCTGATGTATGGAAGAGAGCTAAAGGGTCCGCTGTCGATATTAAAATCAGCTCGGACTGGTGAGATATTATTACCTCTAAACCTGAAAGGATCAGTAGAGAATTATTTGAAGGAGTTAAGAGGAAAGTTAGAGGTAGCAACAACAAAAGCAAAATTGACAAGTGAGGTACAACAAAGTAAGTACGCTGAATATTACAATATTAGAAAGAAACCTCGAGAATTTATACCTGGAGATCAAGTGCTTGTATTAATACCGGACTCAACCAATAAACTTTATGCTAGATGGATCGGTCCTGTTGAAGTTGTGAGGAGAGTAAAACCAAATTCCTACTATTTGAGGATGCCTGAAGGGAATTTAAGATTGCTCCATGTAAACAAGATGAGGGAATACAAAGCAAGAATTCAGACTGTTGGAGTGGTTTATGATATTGATGAGGAATTTGGTGAGATATATGAGACACCAAAACTTTCAATAGCTGAGAGAAATGATGTAGCATTAGAAAGAGTGAATGTTGAATACCTAACCGAGACACAACAAAAGCAGTTGAAGGATTTACTATATCGATACAAAACGTCGTTTTCTGGAAGAATTAAACGAGCTAAAGTTGGGGAGCATGTGATAAAGTTAAAAGCTGGAGAGGAAACCATGAAACCCAAAACTTATAAGATACCGGAGAAATTGAAAAGAGAAGTGGACGCACAAATAGATGAATTATTAGAGTTAGGATTAATTGAACATGTAGTAAGTGAAAAAGCACACCCAGTAGTATGTGTTTATAAGAAAGATGGATCCATAAGGTTATGCATAGATTTCAGAAGTTTAAATGCACTGACTGTACCTGATGCATATCCGATGCAGAATATGATGGAGTTGAATTTCTTAGTAGGGAAGAAAAAATTTATAACGGTGCTAGATATGTTGATGGAATATTGGGCTATACCAATGGAAGAAAGCAGCAATCATTTAACCGCTTTCCGAACTCACCGAGGTCAGTATCAATGGAATGTAATACCGTTTGGATTAAGGAACGCTGCTGCAACTTATCAAAGAGCCATGTCTAAAATGGTCCAACCTATATCTCACTTTGCTTGTGCTTATATTGATGATTTGGCAGTATTTTCTGATACGTGGGAGGAGCATATGAAACATTCGGAAGAAGTTTTCAAAAGATTGGAGTATTTTAATTTCTCAGTAAATTTGGACAAGTGTGATTTTGCAAGACAGAAAGTTAAATACTTGGGACATGTAGTTGGTTCAGGTAGGCACGCACCTGATGAAGAAAGAATAAAGGCGATTCAAAACTTAAAATCTCCCAAGACAAAGAAAGAACTGAGGAGTGCATTAGGATTATGCAATTTTTACAGGCAATATATTCCAAACTTTGCAAAAACTGCTTTACCATTAACAGAACTATCTAAGAAGAAAGTGCCGAATGAAATTCCATGGAGTAAAGAGGCTGTAAAAGCATTCAACGAGTTGAAGGCCGCATTGTGTGGAATTACAGAATTAAAAGTTCCTGATATAGAGAAACCATACTACTTGCACACGGATGCCTCGCAGACAGCAGTGGGGTGTTGTCTAGGTCAAATGGATGAAGGAAACAATGTACATCCAATAGCTTTTGGAAGCCAGAAACTGAGTCCAACACAACAGAAGTGGTCTACAATCGAGCGAGAAGCGTATGCTGTTATCTGGACTTTGAAGAGATTTGAAACTTTACTTTGCGGAGCTAAGATCTTCTTGCTAACCGATCATAATCCGCTAGTGTTTCTCACGAGTGCTGTGCCCCAATGTCCAAGATTGCAGAGATGGGCGTTAGCCATTCAACGCCATGACATCGAGGCAAGTCACATAAAAGGGTCAAAACTAAGCAATGCAGATGCGCTATCTCGACTGTAAATAGAAGAAGACGAATTAGAACTTTATAGAGAATTTAAGAAATTTTGGAACTTTAAAATTATTTATTAGTAGGGAAAGTCTATTGATAGTTGTAAATGATGTGAGCCTTATTATTTTTTTGCCATATTAAATCTTTGGATTTAATATGACTCTGGGGGAAAGGTGTCAGGGTCACTAAATTTTAAATTTATGTTTATTTAAATTCATTCTTTAATTTGTTTTTATATATTTCCGGTATGGCAACCAAAAATATAAAAGTAGTTTCTTTGGTTGTTTTTTGTGGATTGGCAACAAGAGAAAAAAAGGAAGAGAGGAGAATAAAGATGGCGATGTGATTGTTTAGAATTGTGTGTGATTTAAAAAGGAAAGTTTGATGTTGAAAGTTGTGAGTTGAAAGAAATGTTTAATAAAGAAGATTATTTTTTTAAAGCTTGAACTTTATTTGCCTACACGTAAGCCACGACAAACACCACAGAGAAAAATATCATATCCTTCTTTGTGAGTAACACATTGCCTTTTAAAGTCCAAGCAGCTGGCACTGTGCCAATGGATGTAGCGTACAATTTGAATAAAAAATTTCTTTTGCTCAGCGTTCTTTATTACCCAGTAAGTGAAATTGCAGATAAAGTGACTTTATCGGTGTTTATGTAAATTTTTCGCTTTTATAAAAGTGTTTCCATATTGCTCTTGAACTAAATCAGCAAATGTGCAAAATAAAAGGTAATTTTATTTCCATATTGATTTGTATTTGTTAACACTCTATTTTCTATTACAGAGCATCTCATATTCCCCTAGCGGTAACTTTTGGAAATAATTTTTTTTCGCGGAATCTTTCGTCCCTCGTCTTGTTTAATCTTCTTACAAAATGTGGTGTCATTCTCGCAAGTAGATAGCGCTACAGAACACTGTGAGCACTGTCAGTTAAATATTCACCCTGTATATTTTTTTTACAAATATTTCATTAAAAATTAAAGACCAGTGGAGCATGTTTACTTTAAGCAGCTCTTATATAACAATATCACAAAGATGATGTCGATGACCATATATTCACTATACCATTCGCTATTATTTGTAGGAAGAAATGTAAAGATGGTTAGTCAGTTCGCAAAGCACCTTAAGGTTCTGTCAGGAAGTTGCGCAATTTCAATTTAAACTCCTACATAACTGCAGACACGAGGCATCTTTTACCGACTCCGCGTTGTTTACCAAACGATACTGTTCAGGGGGGGGGGCTTGTCTTCACGCAAATTTGGGATCTCGGCCAATCTATATTCCCCTGACCCAGTTGGCAACGGCAAGGTTGTTTCGGCCTGTTAAACATTCGTTTACAGTTAAGATTAATTGCGCTGGTTAATGGAAGAATGCACGTTAGGTTGCGTAAGTGTTGAAGAGCTAAAATCTGTGTACCTGCTTTTTAAAAAACTTCAAAGGAACAGCACTCGATAGTCAGAAGGATGAAGACGAACATTTTTAATAAGCCGATTTTGGCGACCAGTTGATTTTTTTTTGAGAAATATTATTATATTTTCTTCTAATTAAATCTATTATAAAAAAAACCTAATATTCATGTTTTCCTGAGGAGAAAATATTTAACCATCAAAACAGGATTATCATTAAAACCGTACTGTTTTAAGAGGCTGGCATTAGTTCACTTCTTCATATGTCTGGATCTCTCTAAAAGAGTGAAGTCCTTTGGCATCATTCTACTTTTAAAAACATAATTTTTACGATAATCTGTTTTCTAACATTCAAGTATCGTAAAAATTTACTTTCTTATTCCTCGAGTAGACTATAAATATTCTAATAAAATCATTCTTCCTTAGTTTTAAACCATAAATAAAGAGAGCTTCTTAGAAAAAATTATAATTTTGCATCTTTATAATAAAACTCTCTTTTGTTTAAAATTTTGGATAAAAGAAGCGAATTTCAGCATTCAGATTTGAGGCAAAGTAAATTCTTTGACCTAATAAAACAAAATAGATTTAAAAAATTATTCTTCACAGTTACAGTTAATATATTTCTACAAATAATAATGGAGAATGTCTATCTTTCTGTTGATGTTCTATGGGTATTAATGCAGAGCTGCAGAATCTAAATATTTAAGGTTGAAATATGCACCTCTAAGTGATTCTATTTTTTTTTAATCTTTAATACAAACTAATTAAAAATCAAAAGAAATAAGGCGTTATTCTGTGTTAATTTCCAAAAATATGATTCCGCAAAAACCCTTTTTACACTAAATAAAAATTTTAAAATTTACTTTTTCAGAAATTTATTTTAATTAATTTGACTTTCATTTTTTATCTGATATAGCATTTTAAAGTATTTCTGATTTCTGATTTTCAATGCTATTTTTTTTTTAATTTTTGGTTATGTTTTTGCAAATATTTCCTTTTGATGTAAAAATGAAACCCATTCCAACATGCTATGAATGTTTGATTGCACAATATTTTTCTAGTTGTAATGTAAAGAAAAAAGATTTTGTTGATTACCAATGATGCTTTCTTGAAAAATTAAAAATCATAATTAAAATACCGTGATAAACAACGTACTACTGGATATAGCATAATATCACAGATACTTCATTTGTGTAATAAAATAACAGACGTAAAGTTATTAAAACATCAAGATTCTATCTCACTTTGATGTTTAACGATATTTTGTTTGAATAAAGATGAAAATTAAGTTTGGAATAAGAGGTTTATTTGAAATTAGATACAATCAATACACTTGGTAATTAACTTGTTATCAAACGGAATAAATGTTTTCTAAAAATTCTTATTCCTTCCTTAGAATCTAAGGATGCATGTTTGAATAGATAACAGTAAATCTGTGAATTTTGAATTCCTAAAACTTATTTGATAAAATATGATTTCTTAGCAAGATATCTGATCTATAAACCTAGCCCCTAAGAAAAAATATACGAATTATAATTAAATATTAAAACAATAGTTTTTAATTCTCACAAAATGCAAAATAATTCAAAAACTAACTCAATTTTAATGAAATTTTTCAAATCTAAATATTGTGTTTACTGTTTTGGACGTAAGGAACAAAAACAATCGCATTTCATAAAATGGTCATTAATACTTTTTTTCCTCAAACTATTCCATAAATGATAACAACTTTTTTTCGTTTTCAACCAAATCTCAATAGTCACCTGAGGTGAGCACGTAAATCAGGAAGACAAATGGAAAGGTAATTTATGAATATTTCGAGTAAAAGAAAATATTACTTTTCTTCGGTTAATAATTTTAAAATTCAAATTTGACATATATGTATATAAAAAAACAGAAAGCATACTCATCTGCCGTTCTCAATATTAATAGTTGTACAGGTTAATCAAAAATAATGCACAATCCATTACGGCTAATGGTAGGCTCCAAGGAAACGAGATTATGTTGATAGAAAGCACTTGTGTCCACCTTAGTCACTTGTTATTTCCTGCTATTAATGAGGGTGATCAAATTGACGCCCTGCAGCGCTAACGTGCGATGATTGATCGAATTCTGCTAGTTATTCTTGAAGGAAGGCATTATGTAGATAAAAACGTTAGTCATTTATTTTTTTCTGCTTTACTAGTAAGCCACCATGGATGGTTAAACTGACGCTATCTTGCGCATTCTATTAGGTAATTCCTGAATGAAAGTGTTTCGTAGATAGAAGCAATCGTCTCTATCTTAATCACCTGTTATTTCCTGTTGCTATACAAGTAAGCCATCATGGGTGATCAAAATGGCGCCACAATGCGCCAACGCACGATGATCGGTTTCTATTAAGCAATTCCTGAATGAAAGCATTTTAGATCTCGGCGTCAAAAGCAGTCGTGACTTGCCAAGTTACGATAAAAAACAAATTGATGACGCCATTTCTTGGGGAATCGCGCGCGAAGAATTTTTGAAGTCTTTTTTGGAACAAGGAATAGGCATTATCAAAGAATAGATAGTTTATCCTTTGACAAGTTGTCCAACGCCAAATCCTTGTGAATCTGGAAAGAATATGACGGTCGAAGATGAAAAACAAAATTCATTTCTTATTTTCAAAAGTTCTTCAGGCTATTATTTTGCCTTAGATCTCGACTTAACAGCCTTGGTCAGAGTTGCGAGCAATGGAGATCGTATCATCTCCAAATGACACATGCTTGACAGTGTAGTTGACTGCTCAGTTGGAATTTACGTTAATGCTACTATTCCCATATAACTCTGGCATAGCATCGTCTCTCTCTCTCTCTCTTATATATATTGTTACGAAAGTTCTCACACATGAACGATGCTAAGATTCGGACTTTGTTGTCTAGGTAAATGTGTATTAAATATACGCAACACAAGCTACAAATTCACTGCGAATTAACTCTATTTAATCCACTAATTTTGGTTAACAGCAAAGCTATAGAACGTTTGTGAAAAGAAAAGACACTCACTCAAGCTAAGGCAACTAACGTAGCTCGCTCTCCGAACTGATAACAGTAACCCCACCTTTAAGACGAAACTTAAATACCCTCTCACTAAAGTGGGTGAGGTAACCTCTGAAAGCACTCGCTCGTTCCAGACAACCGTAGAATTTTCTCCAGCATTTTCTAAGAACAAATATTTATTTCTTAGCTTCTACTACACATTTTAGCATGTAGCAAAAACCATTAGCGATATCATTATGTCGCCAACGCAACTACATTGCAAAATTAGTTAATTCTGTTATAAATACCTTTAGAATGGTCTTTTCCTCACTGACGTGCGATTCTATTACAATTGTATTAATTTTACATAATTAAACTATTTACAAATATTTACACAAAAATTCATGACAATAATGCATATTAGAAACATATATCTGCTATTTATAGCCGTTAAAAGGATAAAAAAAACTTATCAAATAACGTTTTTGGGGAGGAAGGGGGTACTTAAAAAATGTTGCCTAAAGACAACACAATTCTTCCAAGTTTCTAACAAAAGATTTAAAATGCTAAGATGAGCTAAACATCAAAAGGAAAAATAATTAATTTTTAATTCCTTACTTCGTAAATTTTTATTAACTCTTACAGAGTTTTTTATATCCAGTCATTATTTATCTTAATTAATTTAAGTCATTAACCAATTTAAACAGGTTTGAAATGCTCACGGGTCTATCCGTTTCTATCTTCCTATAATATATTTATAGGCATATATAATTTTTTAACTTTAATTTTCAATTCTTCTAGCTGGCAAACAAAGTTTTGGAGCTCGACTGACGTTGAGATGAAATAACAGCTAGGGCGTCATAGTTCTAAGTCAACCATTTAAATACTCATGTGTTGTGAAGAAGCGTATCTAATAATAAAGCAATACTGGTAAAAGCAGGGCAACCTATTAAAAGAGCATCTGCTTTCAAAGAAGCATACTTAATAATTATGCAATACTGGTAAAAGCAAGTAAAAGTTCTTCTACCAATAATTTCTAGAGACCCATATTCTTTATTTTTTGCCCGTAAATTTCGGAAACATCAAAACCTCCTAACCAAAACAACATTTTCTTCTCACATGATAATAATCGTTATTAATAGTTAAAAACTATAAAAAATAATTGTATTTTGAGGATATATTTTAGTATTTTGGGTATGTAATAATTTTAATTTAAAAGAGCTAGTTTGGTAGCATATAAATAACTTACTGAAATTATCTCTTAAAATCATTTTATTTCTTATAAGTTATCTAATAAATATATAAGAAAATATATTAATAAAACCATTATTCTAGAAAAAATGAAGGAAACAGAATTTTTCAACCGAAATTTCACTATTAATGTCTTTAATAATTCAGGAGTATTAAATAGAAACATGGATTTTTCTCTTTCACATTATAAAAGAAAAAAAAATAGAAATTCCTAACAACGATTTCTTGAATTGTACATCAAGTGTCAAATATTAAATGAAGGTGTATATACAGTGTATCATACAGCACAAAAGTGTTTTTAATATTACCTCCTTATTTATAGATCTAAAAACAAGGCAATATTTAAATCACTATTTTCATCATAAAATTAAGTTTAAGATCGAGATTTTAATTATTAAACGAGAATATTTAACTAATTGATTTAAAGAAAAGAGAAGAAACTTTCTTTTAAATTCTTTTGAAGTATTGTAATAGAATATTGGTGAAATATATTAATGATATCATTTTTTCACAAGAAATCATTAAATTGAAAATATGATAAAATACTGCAATCACATTCAAAGCTTAGAAAAGGAATTGGATTTTCTCCAAAAGGACAGCATCAGTAAGATTAAAGTAAGAAATTTAAGATTTTGAAATTTTTTTACATTAAGAAGAAATACTTCCCAGAATGGAATCGATGACACTGAAAATAAAATTTACAAGCTTATTAATGCTAGTAAATTATCTTCTAATGATAACTTATTATCATTTAATCATGCAAAAACTATTCCGAAACATTTCTGATTGAAAATTTATTTTAAAAATTTTTAACAACAGAAGCGGGTAAGAGATTTTGTAAAATGCAACTTATAGTTAAAGGCACAAAATTACTTAAAGAATTCCACTCATAAGAACTCAAAATCTCATACTTCAAGAGAAAAATGTCCGAATATAATTTCAATAAATTTTAAACATTAGATTTTCTGTGTTAACACGATTAAAAAATTGACTACTTTGGGTGTAGATGGCGCCAGGGGAAGACTCTTGAGACTTTTAGTTAATTCGATTCAATTTCTTGAATTAATTCCCACTCTCCCTGTATATATATATGTGTCATGTCCAAAATTTCAATCGTTAATAAAAAACTTTTTATTCATCCAATCAAGTTCAAGTAAATTTTTAAAAACTTGCAGTGGATGACATTTGAAGTTTACAGTTTCTTCAAATATCAATTCATTAAATAAGTTTAATTATTTTCAATACTTTAAATAGAGTTTTAGCAGTTTGTAATGAAGATTAAAATCAGATAGCAGTAGCTCAATCGGTGAAATGCGAGGATTTCGGTATTTTTCACGCGAATGTGAATTCAATTCTCGTTAAGATAAATAATTTTTTGATCAATTATTTATATTAATTGTAATAATTTAATAAAAAAATAACTCAAATATAATTTTTCTTCATTGACCCAAGTAGGAATTGAACTAATTTTTTTATATCACTTGTTTTTATATTAGTTTTTAACTTTCTTAAATAAATAATACCGAAAGTAAAATATTCGGATTAGAGACTTTGATGAATCCCCAGGTTTTATATTATTCTAATGAATCTATTTTTGGAATTATATTTGCCTCTCCCTCTTTCAACAAGTGCAATACTCCATAAACGGAACGAGCTGGGTAAAATCAATTTGTATGTATTGATAATAAGAGTTAAATTTTCAACATATATTAAATGAAATTCGTCGAAAGAAAATTTATCGGTGCCTTTATCTTCTCGCTTTCTTTATAGGAATACGATAATTCAGAAGATTCGATAAATTAAATATATGAAATTAGTCTTATAATTTATTTATAAGAATATAAGAGTATATTAAATGGTGGGCCAGAATCGTTAAAGGTTTGACTCTTGTGCTCCGTTTTTCAATTCGTACAATTAGTTCACGTTCTCTCTACATATATCCTGTTCAAATATTCAATCGTTAATAAAATATTTTTTATTCATGCACTCGAGTTCAAATACGTTTTTTAAAACCAGTGGTGGATGACACTTGATGCTGATACAGTTTTTTAAATATTAATTCATTAATTTCTTATTAATTCATTAATTTCTTATTAATTCATTAATTTCTTATTAATTAATAAAAAAACTTACTTTCTAACCAAAACTCATCATTTCCACACTACCAAACAAGTGACAAATTTAATCTATTTTTCCCCATGAGGTGAGACTTAATATGTTTTAGACCAATTATTTGAAACGATTCTGTTTATTTTCTTAGTGATTGATGCATTTAAAATTAAACATGGTTAATTAATTGATTTTTCGAATTAAACTAATAAGAAGAACTTCCGAGTTAAAATAACACTAAATAAAGAAAGTAGAAATTTCTAATCTTTATTGCGATACCCTAACTGGAGTAGAAAATTCACTCCTTTGCTTTGCCTGAATAGGCATTGAATCCTCAATTGGAGTTTAAAATTCAACGGTTATTGTGGTTTTCTGAATCTATTCTGCTTTATTTTCAACGGGCACGAGCTTGATTTTGTTTAAGCCAGGTATAATTTTTTGATAAATTATTTATATCAATTTTAGTTATTTAATAAAATTAACTAAAATTTAAAAAATCTTTCTTAACCTAAGTAAGAAGTAACTAAATTTTGTTTTATATTACATCTTTGTTTATGAATGAAATATGATAATTAAAAAACATAAAAATCTATGAAAATAGAGATCAATCAAACTCTTTGCTTTCAAACTAATTATCTATACATATTTTGTGAAACCAGAATTCTACTTTCAGTTATTTATTTACATTCTAAAAAGTTAATTTGCTATATTTTATCTATTTATATTGTATTTTAGTTAATAACATCTAATTTTTAAAGCAATTTCAAAAAAGCTGATCGTTTTAAGAAGTTTGTAAAAAGAACTTATATATGAAATATAAGTTTTCGTCATATATTATTTTTAATAGTTACAATAGCAGGAAAAAGTTTTATTTTAACCTGTTCAAGGAAAAGCAACATGGATAGGCATTAGAATCACTTACTACTATGTTCAATTCGCGTATAGAAAATTATTCCTATTTGAAATTTAACTTAAATTCATATAAAATTTAAAACTCAAGATACTATCCAGAAATGTTGACATATTTTTCTGAATTATCATAATGACAAATTTTCTATTTTCAAGTTCTAGCCTTTTAATAATCCATTAAATATACATAGTAACGAGTAAATTAAAATGTGAACTCTTTTTCTTATGAAAAACATTTATCATCACAAACAAGAAGATTAATTAATTACAGAAATACTACTAAAATGTTTTTAAAATAATTCCCTTCTTGTTCCCTCACAGCTGTTTGAAACAAAAATTGAGCTTTTGTAAATGAGAAACATACACAGAAGACTCTTGTTTACCCACAAGAAGCTATTCTGCGGGATTTTGAATGGCCTTTAATTAAAGAAATTCAAGAACTTAGTCGAAAGGGGAGCTCTGAAGCGAGATGCAGCAAGACTGAAATCTGCATTACAAATTGCCCTTCACTTCTTGACACTTTAAGAAATGCGCGCTCAAAAGCCTTTCTAAGCTCTACGTCGCGCAAAGATACATATATATAAAGAAGTGTCGACTTACGAAAATCAAATAATAATCATACTTTAATTAGGAAATAACAATTAACCCATTTCTTAATGCGACATCACCCGCAGGCGGTAAATGAAATTGAAGGGGAGGGGGAAATCGGGTGTTCTTTAATCATGCTTTTCTTAATAACGTTTGGCATCACAGCTTGCGTTTCATTAGAATGTTAGTCTAATCATAGCAGTTGCAACCGCCAGAGGTAGCGCGTCTTCCTCGTGATCAGGACATCCCGAGTCTCGATCAGTCCATGGTTGTTCTTATCCCCCTCTTGTTCTTTGACGTGTATGAATATCCCCCTCTTGTAAAAAGAGGCTGCGCAAGAAAATGAGATGAGTGGGTAGCTAAAATGTACTCTTGGCCCTAGTTGGCGCTAATTGAAACAAGAGACGAACCCTCGGCTTAAAATATTCATGGCAAGTGCCATTAGTAGCAACAACAACATAGTTGTTACATACGAATTATTTAGACTTGTAGAACTGCAAACAAATATATTTTTGAGCTTTTATTAATTTCATGAAACATTTGATAAAATTAAACGGAATAATCTCCCTAAAACTGTTTTGAATAATCTCTAATAAAAGTTTTTATTCCCACGCAATAGTTACGAAATAACAACTTTTGGCTTGAATTTGGAGTTTTTACGAAATTAATTAAGTGATCCTTGGCGAGTGTTTTGGCTATTATTCCCTAACTAAGTCATATCCGAAAATCGATTTATGTTTTAGTCTCAAATTTTCCGAGCCGATTGAATCCAAAATTTGTCTTCACAGCCTTGAAATTGTAGACAAGAAACAACATACCAAATTTGATATATTTAAATCATAGAGTTTTTGAGATATGAATTTCATGAGCGTTTTCGCCATATTTCTGAAAGCTCAGACCGACAGACTGTCAGCTCCTACTTGGATTTTGATTTGAAATTTGATTGACGTCTACACAGTAGGAGCTAAATATGAACATTGGATTTTATTCATCTAGATTTGTGTTTTGTAATTATCATGTTTATTATACTGGAAGAGTTCAACAAACAGATTTCCTCTGAATAGAATTTGCCCGAAATTAGATTTTTAAAAATCTACGAATTTGGTGTAAAAATCGCAAAATAAATTTCATCCTGTTAATTCAAAACGTTTTTGATAGATAGACGTTATAGACTGACAAAAAGTTTTCAAAAATGGGGTTTTTGAATTCACAAAAGCTTAAAACTTAGAGATCGTCAAAATCTCTAGTTTGAATTTTTTAAACGATTTTTCTACTTTTTTTATAATTTGTATAAGGAGAAGTAAAAAACAACAACCACCAATTAATATTAAAAAAATTTAGGAATATGAATCACTAAATATATTTGGAATACTCCATTAAAGAATTTTCACTCATTTTTAGGTATGAAACTTAAAATTTAAAAAATTCGTAATTAAAGAATATAAGTATTTAATTTATTCATGTTATTCTACATAAATCTGCAGTTCTTGTTTAATTTTGATGAAATTTGGAGCTCGTGTTCTTCAAGGCTAGAGAAAGAACACTGATAAATTTCCAAAGTTTAAGATTTAAATAAATATCAATCAATTAAAAATTAAGCAAGAGTTTGGTGTTTTAGCTAATCTTCTTAAAATATTGCATAAAAATCTTAAAACATAAAAGAATTTATTTATTATTGATAACAGCTTAATTTTCATGCATTTTTTCGAATTTTAATAAATGTTTAAAAACATAATTGCGTATACAATTTGTACCAAAATATTTAATGCCTGATGAAATTCACGGAAACGTATTTTTCCCTCCAAGCATTCGCTCTTGTGTTTTTATCAATGTTAAAATTAAGATAAAAATATAATTAATTATTGCTAATTAAGATAAGTTAATTCTTATTCAGGATTTTCAGTTTTGTTTTTATTTTTTTGAAAATACATTTTTTAATAAATTAATTATTGATATATGATGAGAGTTAATAATCTGTAAATAGATTAACGATGACGATAAAATCGCAAAATGGTTTAAGTTTATTAAGCGATTAATGATTTGACTTGTCCGAAAAGATTCTTTGTTTATGAATCATAACTAAATCATTAATTTCTCATTGAAATTTCAAAGCATTCAAACCGCAAAAGGACAGCGTGCGCTCATATGACTCACGTCATAACAATCGGAATATCAAGGGTATTTATTGTTGTTTCCTCAATTAAAATTCTCATACTCTTTCGAGATTTTTTTGTTTAGTAATTGAAAAGAGGAAAAGATTAGGAATTCATCGATACGCTGACTTTTTAAATTGTGTTTGCATATTGTAGATAGGAAAAATTAGCACTATATAGTTTTCCATAATTAAATCAAATAATTCTATTAGTTTAATAATAGAAAGAAAAATAATCATCTCTTTTATTTTTAATTACTAATTGTATCGTCATTAAAAAAATGGGTGATTTAAAAAAACAGCAAAAAAGAAGAAGAAAAAGTGAAAGCATAATAAAAGATCTAAATAATAAAATCAGCGAATACGCGTGAGTTAAGTGTTTTGTCTCAATTTCATTATAACGAGAAAAAAATGAAACCAACAACTGTAGGATTTTTGCTTGTTAATAAGTTATTTAAGAATGTTATCATTGAAATGACCTTCGAAAGCTATATTGCCACACATTCTTAATGAAATGCACATAAATATGTCGTTTTTATTATGGATTCCTTCTATGACCTTGTTTTTCAAGACAAGATGGCAGAAAAGTGATATTTTCAATGTAGTTACGCCACTTTAGCTACACCGTTTTTATTAATTTGTCCTTCTAATAGTTAAAAAAATTGAACCGTTTCTCTTCTTAACTTTCTAGTATTTTTTTACAATATATCGCATTTTGTATTTTTGTTTTTAGAGTTATCGTATACTGAAGAAAACCAAATATTCATATTTTTCATATCCCTCGACTTTCTTTTTTAAATGTAGTATGTCTCATTTTGTATTTATATTTGACGTATGGTGAAGAAAACCAAACATTAATTTTCACAAAGATCTTAGTTTAAATATCACATGCTAAAAGTCATACTATATTTAGAGCAAGGATTTTAACCTGCGGCAATGTCATATACATAACATAGTCGTATCAAAAGGCTGTCAGAAGGATAAAGTTGCTCAAAAATTTAGCATAATTCTTTATTCTAGTGATAAATTCGTATACTAAATTTCATTTTTATTGCTTGCTTCATTATCGAGTTCACATGCGCATGACGGAAGAAATTTAATTTTATCCATTTAGCACTATCTCGAGAATTTTGCTCAAAATGTGATAGATTCTCATATGAGCTAGATCCTCATATGATCATCCTCATATGAGCTAGAAGCCACTCTGCTGCCCTCGGGTGCTCAGGAGTCCATACCCTCAGAAGCTACTGCACCTCTCCTTCCGTTGTAAAAAGCGAAACACGAGATTATCATCATGAAGGGAAATTGTTCATCCCTCTGCTAGTAATCATCTGAATTCCTAAGAAATACATGTGTTAACCCAGTATTTTTTTAAATAGTAAAGGGGTGCTCAGTGATAACAGAAAAACAAAAATGAGAAAAAAGACGGAGCGGAAATTGGACTGTTTGAAAAGAAAATTTGAACTCGAAGCTGATACGTCAACAACAAAATGTGAAAAACGAGTTGATATTTAGATATTGGAGATATGAACAACGAATGTTCTCACAGTGAAGCTTTCAGTTTTCTATTTTAAGTAGGACAATCAACAAGTATATGGTACCATTATAGAAAGATTAAGCTTCCAAAAATGAAAGAATGAAGCATAAAAACTTGCTAAATGAAACTGATGGCCATCGGCTACAGAATCGGACAACATCGTGGAAGGCAAGCAAGCATGGTTTGAAGCTCCCTTAAAAGAGATACTAGCAGTACCCACATCCCACTGTTGCCCGTGGCATAGCAACCAAGAAGAAAAATTGGCTTTAAATATAAGTCTAGACTCCACCCGATATGACATGGGCATGTTACGCAACATCAAATAAAAATAAAAACATGTTTAGAAATGATCCTAAATTGGTACAAAACAATTTTTTTATTGCACACATTCTTAAATATTTAGATTGTTACAATATATGAATGTAAGTAGACAAAACGCAGGTGATCATTCTTCTTCTCAGGCGATTCATTCTGTATCCGCCAATTAGTTGCATTACGATTTAAAGACAGACGGTTATTTCGCTTGTCAAAATACTCTCCTTCCCTAAGTGTGGGCATTACTTCTCTGATATTTGGTAACCGAAAGTTTCATTTTCCTTATCGCTCAACAAACGAATCTTTTTGGCATTTATTGTGTTCCCACCAAGGTTGGATTTCCTTCTCTTGGGCATAATGAGATATGAATCGTTGTTTAAAATCAGTCGTAAATAAAGAAAGGTATCGCATATGCATACCACAGCTCTTTCTATTTGCACATGAGCAGTTTGAGGTTTTCACGCATGTGCAGATAAGCAAAAATCGCAATTATAAAATACCCTTCTTTGTTTTGATACTATTTTAATGTACTAAAACCTTCCTCGATAAATACTGTACAAAATGGCATAAATGTCTCCAATATCCGTTAACTATTTTTCGAGAGTGTGTGATTCCAACATACAGACGCTTTCAGACTTCATTTTATTTTATGTATAAATAAAATTGCGCATAAAGCTAAACATCTATCTATCACCCTTGTCCAATCTGAAAAACACCTCCTAGCTGATTGATTAGTCTATAGTTCGAATCCTAGCCAAGTTGTTTAATCCAATAGAGAGGATTTCTTTTTATTTAAGATGCTATATATAATTTATCTGAGATCTGAAAGGCTTTGGATCTTTCCTAAATATTCAGATTGGATAGTTCTCGAACGTTCTGTATGTGTACAAAATCTGAGTCCCATCAGTGAGGAGTAAGTTCTCAGTCACGTGTCGTTGTGAATTGCTTCATTTTAATAAAAACTAATTGTTTAAATTAATGGAGAAGTTCTTCGGAGTACATATTCGTGAAATTATTATAAGAAATAGACATAAAAATTTTGAAATTTCAAAATTTTGAATGATTGAAATTATTTTATAATTGGAACTGTCATATTTTAGCATTGCCTAGGCATGAGAAATCGTCATTCAACCACTTTACATATTTACTAAGAAGTTACATCATTTTTGTTCAATGTATTGTTAAATAATTAACAACTAAGCGAATTAGCAAAAATATTCATTTGTTCTTAAAAAAAACGAAGAAGTGCAATTACCACCAATATTTGTCTAGATATCACCAGAAAAAAGAACTACAGTAATCTTGTATGACAGTAATTAATGAATGAACAATTCTGCATTGTATAACCCTAGAATTGTTGGAGCTTATATTACTCCTTGCTAAACAATAACAGTAACAATCTCCACCAATCCGGAAGTTACATGACGCTTCTCATTCATATCAACCCTTCCTTCGACGAGTGTGTTCTGCCCGAAGCGCCCGGTTTCGCCTCTCGTGTTTATAAACCGTGAAAACGTTTCTAAAATAAGTCTCCTTCTATTCTCAGCACCTCCCGCACTCATAACCGAATCGAATGTCGCTCACTCAGCAGTCCCCGGCGTCTTCTTGTGGGTGGAGGAGACAGACTGGAACTGGGGGCTTTGCCCTCGGAAAGAATCCCAGAGAATTCTGTCTAGCCGCACCTCTGTTTTGTTATTCAAATTTCGGGACGGGAATCTGACGAATGATGTTGGCACCTCTTCCTGTTGCAAAAGAGTTGCTGTTCCACGAATAACTAATGTAAATTCTGTGATGGATTTGAATAAATAAATCAACACGGTTACTCGCTGAAATGTCTGGAAGTACAAAGTCTTACTATTCAACGTGGTTAGAATTAAGATACACCTATTCAGAAAGTAGCAGAGTAAAAAAACACTTCACCGTAATGATGCCAAATGTGGATGGTATGCAATTTGAAAAACTTATTAACAAAAAAGTTTGAAAGATGAATGGTAGGAATAATAAAGCGAACAAATCCAAAATTGAAACCTCATTAATTGTATTCGTGTTATCAGTCAATCATAATATTTATAATTAGTTTTACATGCATAGTAGTCTATACTTATTTTGGCATCCTTTCCTGCTGTGAAAGTGTTATTGTTCCATGAATAACTAATGTAAATTCTGTGATGGATTTGAATAAATAAATCAACACGGTTACTCGCTGAAATATCTGGAAATACAAAGTATTACTATTTAGTGTGGTTGGAATGAAGATACGCCTATTCAGAAACTGTAGGGGGAAAAAAAGAAAATCCTGTACCGTGAAAATGCTAAATGTAGCTGATATGCTGCATGAAAAAAAAAGTTTGACTAAAAGGATCCAGAGGTGAATGGCAAGTATAATACGCGAACAGGTCCAAATTTAAAACATTAATATTTGTATTTTTGTTATTAGTTAATCACAGTAGTCGTACTTTGTTGTGCGTATATAGTCTATAATTATTTTGGCCTCCTTTCCTGTTGTGAAAGTGTTATTGTTCCACGAATAACTAATGTAACTTCTGTGATGGATTTGAATAAATAAATTAAAATGGATTACTCGCTGAAATAACTGTAAATACAAAGTATTACTGTTCACAGTAATTCAAATTCAGATACGACTATTCAGAATAGAATAGCGAAAAAAAAATCCTTGTACCGTGAATATCCTAAATATGGCTGATATGCTATATGAAAAAAAAAGATTGACTAAAAGGATCCAAAGGTGAATGACAGGTATAATACGCGGACAGGTCCAAATTAGAAAAATAAATACTCGCATTTTTGTTATTAGTCAATCACAGTAGTCATACTTATTAGTATGTACGTAGTAGTCTGTACTTATTTTGGAGCCTTTTCTTGCTGCGAAAGTATTACTATCGCATGAATAGCTAAAGGAACTTCTGTAAAGGATGTTAATAAATAAATTAAATAGATTACAAATCAAAATATCTGAAAATACAAAGTATTGTTATTCAGAGTGGTTAGAATTAAGATACGTCTATCCATAGAATTGTAAAGAAAAGAAAATGCTGTTATAATGAGGCCACACATCACTGGTATGCAATATGAAAAAAAATGAACTAACTAAAGGTACTACGCAAAATTTTAAAATGTTCATTTCTAAAAGATGTATTGAAGGATTTTCTTTCTTTTTTTCATAAGTCTTACGAAATAAGATTTATTTAAACACAATTTGACTACCCCCGACGAGCTCTGAAGCACACTAAAAAAAAATTCTAAATAAGCAGACCACCACGACAACAGATGACGGGAGCTGATGATGAGTCCTGAAGGTGATTACAGGCCATGTTACAAGTCCTTCTATGGAAGGCATATTCCATCATCGGTAAAAGGTCACCTACCCCAGTTTTGTGCCTACCCGGATGGTGATAACCAACCGCCATACCAGAAGCAACTCATCCTCAAATAAGAGGTACCCCTCTCTTGTGGAAAGGCATATAATTAAAGGTATATAACAATTATCACATGTCATCGGTCAAACATTAAATTTTCTATCAAAAGTTCTCGATTACTTCAATTTTTACAAGAAAAGAGACAGATTTTGTTTCTCATTTATTTTCTATGCATATTGCGAATACTTAAAACAAAATTGGATTAAGCTTATTCTAGCATATAAGAAAATTGTCGAGATTGTAAAAAATAGTTTAGCCATTGCGTCACATCCGGAGTAATTCTAGCTTGTAAGAAAATAAAGTTAATTCCATGTAAAAAAAGAATTTTAAACATTTTCTTCATACCTCAATGTAAGCATGTCAGATGAAATTTGATATCCCACTTGACGCTAATGAATAAGACAGCTGAACTAGTAAAAGCTAAAAAACTCCGCTAGTTGTCAAAACGTTATAAGGAGAAAAAAAGTCCAACTGTCATTAATATTTCCGTAAACATGTCAGCTTAAGAAATGTTTTAAGTGTCCAGCTCAATTTCCAGCGAACATTAACACTAAACGTACATGGTCGGATGTAGACTTTTGATTTTAAAGATTTCCATGTAATATTATCGTTTTTCAGCGTAATGTTATCGTTAATGTTAGACATTCTACATTAAATATGTTTTATGAATTTTATATTAAATATATTAACTACTAGCTTTTACCCGCAACTTCGTACGCGTAGAAATTCTGATGTGTATACATTCAGGAGAACTGGCGATCTGATCACAATGTAAAATGTCATCACACCGTATCATTATGCTGCTGTTGTCTCCTACGCCAGTTGGAGTAATACAGATGAGAAATTTTTAATTTCTTTTATTATGTTTTATTTTGGTGCTTTTCTGTTAGTCATAAGCAAGCTAAACGAAAAAGAAAGCCAAATGATGTAGAATTCCATCGAATTTCTTACAGCGATTTTAAAGCGAAAAATCGTCAAATAATGTAGAATTCAGCCAAATTTCTTTGGCGAATTTACGCTTGAACGGAAAAGTACCTTTATTTTAATTCAAAAGTACTTCAAAATGAATCAGAAAGATCGATTTATTATCAATGTTTAATTTTAAATGCGTCAAACACTAAGAAAATAAACCGAATCGTTTGAAATAAACGGTCGAAAACATGCTAAGGCTTATTCATTTGGTGGTGGAGAAATGAAGATTTTGGCGGGAAGTTAGATTTTAATTAATAAAAAATTAACCACTCAATTAATCGGAATAAATAGTAGCCTATGTTCTATTCTAGACTATAATCTATTTCTTTGGCAATTTTCATCCAATTTCATTCAGCCGTTCTAGTGTGATTGACTAACATTATCCATTCATCCAAACTTTCACGTTTATATTAGTAGTATAGATGAATATCCGTCGTCGTCGTGGCATAGGTATAGCGCGTCTTTCCCATGATTTGGGGGTCCCGGTTCGGACATGGTTGTTCTTCTGTGTTCTGTCTGTAAGGTGTATAAATGTGTCCCCTTGTAAAAAGGGGCTGTGCAAGCGAATGTGATGCATGAGTAACTAAGTCATACTCTTGGTCCTAGTTGACCCTACTTCAAAAACAAGAGACGCTCATTCGGCTAAAAATCACTGACGGCCGTCAGCGCGTCTATCCATGGCAAAGACCATTAGCAACAACAACTGTTAATCTCCTTTTTATATTCGTGCACGAAACATACAGAAAGTAATGTAATCATTTAAAAGTTCGAACACGAAATTTGGATGAATCTCCACTTGTAAACCTCCACAAGTTTTTTTTTCTGACTTGATGATGGTTTCAGATCAATATACATTGATGCAGTTCCTTGGTTTAGTGATTTAAGGCATGGAAGGACTGAAAAGATAAATAAAACGAACATAGATTTTGTTTTTGGATTTTGTGCTCTTAATCAGCTTTATTAAATTACTAGTATACCGATGACGCTTTAGAAACAAACTTTTCAGTCTTATCTAGTTGAATTTGGGAGCTTTTAATGATTCTACACACAAAGGGAGATACAAATGTGGACTAGTTTCTCCTCGAAACAAGTTTTTTCCATAAATTACAGCTAAAACAAACTTCTTTATCAGGTTTAGCTTTTATTTGTTATCTGTTCGTTTTAAAATCTCTACGACAATTATAATGATGTTTTAATTAATGAACACAAGTAATTAAGTACCCAGAATTGAATTAGATTCTCCAATATTATGTAATTGCTTTATGCGCCTAGTTCAACACAAATTCTTCTTAATCTATTGCAATTAGATGAAATGAGAGAAAAAATTTATATCATTTTTAAACTTTAATCAAGTACTCTTTTCAGCACATGGTGCTAAGAATATGAAGTTCACACTTTTGTATAAGGTTGCCTTCAGAATAAGATCTTTAAAAGAATCAATTTCACGTTTTACATTATTGCTATTATTATTTTTAAAATGTACATATTCATTTTATATAACGTACCTGAATTAAGGCTCTCAGTAATTCGTTATAATGAATAAAATTATCCTCATAATGCTTATAATATTTTTTTTCTTGAACTTTCTTTTTCTATGATAAATTTTTAGACCGTCATAGACGAATAAGAAAAATTTCTTATTTTTTAAAATACTGTATTAAGAAGTAAGAAAATATGAATCATAGAACATATTTTAATAAGAGGGTTATTAATGTTATGAGTGAAATGGTACAGAAAAGAGCCGTTATAGAACTTTTGCCTATTTGATTCTTTTGTTATCCAGCCTACCATTTCGTTATAGAACTTCTGTTTATTTCATTCTTTTGTTATCCAGTCACATTAGGCGATATTTGATATTTCACAATAATTAAAAAAGGAATAAAAACATTAAATTTAGAACAAATGTTATTTGGATGAAATTTGTACAACGATGCTACAGTTCCGTAATGTTGACAAGCTTGCCAACACTATAAGCAATTATGTGCAAAATGCAGTGTACTCGTTTGATACAATGAGATTTCAAGAGCAACGCGATGAGACACCAAAATTGTCTCAATGAATTGGCAGTCTCAAAGTCTGCATAGATCAGGCATACGTCACAGTGAAAACAATGGGCTACTTTGGCTCCGGCAACAAAAAGCAAAGCTGGCTGTCGCTCAACGCGTTGGCAGCTTGACTGAACGGAGGTGCATTGAATCGATTCCAAGAAAAATGAACGGTACAGAAACCGGATTTTCATTAAAGCTCTCGGTCTTGTAGTTATGGTATCTGAATCGGGAACGATCTGCTGTCAAAATGAATCTCGTTCATCGGAGGCAGTAAAACAATGCAACTCTGTAATGTCTTGAAAAGTTGTAATTTTTCCTCTCAAAGAAATTCGACGACCTCGAAAGCGGTTAGATCACAGACTTTAGTAACAGAGGGATTTTGTAAACGTATATAAAATCTGAATAAAAAAACCATTTAAAATCAGTTGAAAATAGTTAATGCTGAGATTTCGAATATTTCCTAATGAAGAATTTCTAAAATATTAATTTTAATGAATTTATTACTGAAATATTGTTCTTCACTTTAATACATTTTGACTTATTATATCTCTGTAAATATTGGAGCAAAAACCAACATACAATAAAATTTAAAGGATTTTCCAATTTTATTAGAATATTAGTTGATATATCCAATTTTCTTTAGAATACTTTTAACTCAAATATTTTTAATGTAAAAATTACTTTCGTATAAATATTTAAAATGAAAATACTGTTTAATTGTTTGAAATATGTTTTTTTTTTACATAAAATAGTAATATGGTTTGAAAAAGACGATTTTTAAAAAAGCAGTAATAGCTGATTTTCTCCAAAAAGTGTCTGTATTTATTCAATTATTTATTAAACTTTGAAAAATTAACAAAAATTAAAGTAAATATTACACAGAAATGAAGTTGCTCTCATTTGAAAGCAAAAAAAGGTTGAATTTTATTATAATAGAAAAATAATTTTTTTCCCGAGTTACTATGAAAAAAAGCAAATTTTCGGTTAATTTTAGTAACTGAGTATTTAATTTTTCGGAATTTGAGTATGTGAAAGTGTTCTTTCTTCAAATCATTTATGATGATGTGTCAATTTTCGGTGAAAAAAAAAGAATATTTCTTATTCGATATCTTAATTTCTGAACAGTTTTCTTTAATGTTATTTCTTTGTTTTTTCTTTGGAAAATTATATGTAATTTTGTTTTAATATTTTAAATCTCTATTTTTTTAAATGCTTTTTTCTCAAAAGTCTACATTTTAGTAAAATCTTCTCCTTATGATTTTTATAATATTAGGATTTTCATCAAATTCCATAGTTTTTTTTTTAATTTACAATTAGAGTAATAATTTCTTACTATGTTTTATAGTTTCTGAACTACAGAATAATAAAAAAAAATCTATTTAAAAGCACTTTTACGGTTATTTTAACATTTTATAATGTGAA
This sequence comes from Argiope argentata, assembly GCA_026289955.1. Classification (NCBI taxonomy): domain Eukaryota; kingdom Metazoa; phylum Arthropoda; class Arachnida; order Araneae; family Araneidae; genus Argiope; species Argiope argentata. The sequence goes on from JAOUZG010049283.1 coordinate 756,261, forward strand.
AAAATAATAATTGAAATGTTCATACTCTTTTATCAGTTAAATTTTAGAATTAAAAGATTGGATAGAAATTTGGTTTATTTCTTAGTTGTGAAATTATGTAATAAGTTTCTGACTGATGAGAACTTTAAAAAATCATAAGATGAGTTTTTAGAAGACTTTTGCTGGATAAATCATATGATAAACTTTATTGGAAGATTTTTACTGTTGAATAATTATATGATAAATAGTTTTAGAAAGTTTTTGTTCCTGCATAAACAAGATGAAAAACTTTTTTGATGATTTTTTTTCTCTTGAATAAATTACATGATAAACTTTTCAGAATTTTTTGCTCTTGGATAAATCATGCGATAAACTCTTTTGAAGGTTTTTGCTCCTGAATAAATCATATGATAAATATTTTAAACTATTTTTGCCCATGAATAAATCATATTATAAACTTTTTAGACGATTTTTGCTTCTGAATAAATCATATGATAAACTTTTTAGACGTTTTGTTCTCTATATCAATTTTAGCCCCTCCCCACCTCTAAAAAATCAAATTTCTTTCGAATTTCAAAAGATTTAGGGTTTTTATAGTCTTAGATACCTGTTGTTTTTTCTCTCTATTTTATGAAGAAAAATCCGAAATAGTATTTATGACATTTTTATGACATTTAAAAAACCCATCCAAAACGTTATCACATTTTTTGAATATCAAAATTCAGTTTTCAGCTATATATATTGTCACAACATTCCTCGGATTATTAAATTTACATTCTAACATTTCGTGCTCTTTTTTTTTAACCACGTCACGGGAGCCAAATCATTTATTTGAAATTAATCCTCCCCACACACAGTGCAATCAAAGCAAAAAGGAAGAGAAAAAAAAGCGTCCCGACCCTCTCTTTCATTAGCGGAACTTGGCGCACATTGTCATTGTTTGGCATCCATTCTGCACATTCAGCAGATGGCGTGGGAGTGAGTCGATTTTAGATTCGCATCAGCCGAGATCGCGCCAAAATAAGACCTTTGTTTATCCAAGGAAGCCGGAAAAATGCCGCTTAATTGCATCCTTCATTGCTCGCGGTGATCTGGGGGAAATACTATCTTAGTTCAAAATGTTTCCAAAGATAAATGCTCGTTGTTGTAGCACAAATGTGTTTGCTTTTTAAATCTTTAAATCTCACATTTGAGAATATATGTTCGGTTCTTTTTAGTTTCAGAAAAATTTGCTAAGTTGTTACTTTCATACAACTTTGTAAAATGCTAGTAACTTAAATCTGATAAGCTTGATTTGAAAGGAATAGGAATAGATATCCTGGATTATACAGGACAATTGTTTGAATTCGGTTATTTGTTACAAAGTGGAAGTGTGCGATATTTGTCTTGAAATGACTGACATCCTGCATTATTTCTCGTATTGAAAAATAAAAGGATTATTTCATTAAATTTTTGGCAATATTCAACATCTTAAATAAAAGCAAAGAACTCACTCCTTTTCAGTTTTTCTTCTTACTAATTCATTAAAACACGTTCATAATTAGCCGAAACAGTAAAAAAAATTCATTCTTAGCATTCGAAGGTTGCAAAATTGTGCCAAATTTGAATTAAATAGATTAGAGTACAGAAATATTTATTATTTTAAATAAATAACTCTATAAATAAATAATATTTAAAAAATTATATTTAGAGAATTTTTAAAAAAATATTATTTAAAAAAACTTTGTTTTAACTTACAATAAAAAAAAATGAAACCTTTTCTTTCCCTCTTTGTAATATCGAAATTGGGAATGGATATCTCAAATCAGATGAAGGTCTTGTTTTTTTTAAGAATTCATACTTTTTCTTTTGTTCCAATAATTATCAAATTCAGTGATTTCTTTTTTAAAATGTTTCTATAAATATCGTGCATTTATGTAATTTAGATAAAAAATTGATTGATGTGATTTAAATTTTTTTTTAAATAAACGCCTAAAGTATTTAACTTTTTAACTTTCATTATCAGAAATAGAATAAATGAAACGGATGATGTAACAAATATAGATGAAACAGTTTGAATTGAAAATAATAAAATAATTGCAAAATGTTTTATTTATCCTAAATGAATCATTTTTTTAAAAAAATATTTTTAAATAATTATCTTATTGCTCTTGGTTCTATATGTTTTTATTTTGAATTAGTTCTATGATCTCTTATTTCTTTTGACAAGTCAATGTCAATCAATATTGAAAATCTGATTACTTAAAAAAAATTAAAGGATAATTAACGAATTATTATCGATTAGATAAAGGGGGAGTGGGGGAGGGTCAAGTCGAGATAAAGAGTGAAGAAAATTCCAATTTATTCAGAATGTCTAGTTGCTTTAATCTGAGATCTGGCAATTTAAATTTAAGTACAAATATAAATAATAGAAATCAATAACGCTTTTAAAACATTACAATATTATTAATATTCCTTAACTATTAATATTACTATTAATCTTCCTTAAATATTTGTAACCATTTTCTTCATAATAAAAATTAGATGAATAAATCTTTCAAAAGTGAAATTTAAAAGTTAGTCCCATTTTGAAATTTCAATTTTTTTTAAAATAGAGGTAAATTATTTATATGTAAAAGTGAGGTACTAAAGTGATTTTTTGGAAATCAGAACTCTTTTAAAATCAGAGCGGAGACAAAATTTGAAATTATTCCATTTAATCTATACATTGGATTACTTAATCTTTTATTATTAGTTCTTATTTGCTAGTATGAAAAATTGAAACTGAAAAATATTGTAGGAATACTTCATATTTAAAATTAATCATTCATTCCAGATAAGTAAATCAACTAGTAATATTGATGATCCCACATGAGTTCCGTTGCTATCTTATGTATTCTTTTTTAGAAAATAAACTTCTTGAATTGAAACAATTTGTCTTTGACTCTAATGCGTAAGAAGGCCAAGGATTCAGGGCGTGTCTCAATATCATGACAAATGGAGTTGCACGCTTCCTCCTGGACTTCCTTTTCCTATTTTAAAATGTACAGCAGATTATGAAGATTAAATAAATATTACGAATTTGATATGTTTGACATAAAGTTGAAAATGTTTTTTAAACAGTTATATGAATTTCAAAATATTACTAGTAAATCGGCCATTAAGATTGCAGATCAGCTGTATCCCCTGAACTTATTGAATTCTTTAAAATTTTAGCGGTCTTTTTTTTTTTGCTTTGTCATAATAAAAGCCTGACTATTCCCGAAAATGAAAAAAAGGCAAAAAAAAATATTTAAAAAACAATACGATATAAAATGAACCAACAAGCACAAGAAACACAAAACGGGACAATTTGTCATATAGTGCATATAAATTCATTGTCCCTTCAACAGATGAGTTAATTTGAAAGAAAAAAGCAACCTTCTTCTTTCTTGGAATTCAAAGGTTCTGGAGCTGAAATCAGACTAGACTAGGCTTGAAGTGCTGATAGTCTCGCCTCCCATCTAAAATTCGCATTGTCTCTTTTTCTCTCTCATTGGATGCTTTTCAGTTTTAATTACGATTCTTTCTTTTTTTAAACGTTTTTCTTCACAAAAAAAATTGTCACAAGAACATTATAGAAATTATGAAATTCTTTGAAAATCTTTTTTAACATTTTTTTATTTATTTCAAACACGGCTTAGATTACCCAAAAGGTAAAGTTGATATGGAATCAGAGGCATTCTAAAATTGTGTCAACTTTCTACTTTTTGGGGATAAGCTAGGTTGGTGTTTGAAATTTATATACAAAAAAAGAATATTGAAGGAAATTTCTAAAGAATCTTATATGGATCCGGGAATAACAACCTTTTCTCCAATGATGGTGTGATTTTCCAAAATTTGTAAGTGCACCGTGTTTACACCAAATTTTTAGACTCCTGTTAAATTTTGAGCAAAATCTGTTTGTCCGGATTTTCAAATATAAGTTAACGTGATAACTACAAAAAGAAAGAAAGATCTGTAATGAAAGCATATGTCGAATTTTGTGTCAAATTCAATGAGGAGGTGACTATCAGTCGGTTTGTGCTTCCAAAGGCATATAAATGCGATAACTAAAAATAAACAATGATTTTAATATATTAAATTTTGCATGAGATTTGCAATTACAAGTGTATCTTTTTAAACTATTTTCATTTCAATCGATTGGAAAAACCCATCTAAAATACATTTCCTATTTCCAGATGATATAAACTGTATGCCAAGGATTAGTCGCCAAATAATCTCGCCAAGGGTAGCACAATAGATTCTGTAAAAATGTTAAATTCTCGCCAATAATTCGTACTAACGTAACCAATGCCATTTCGCGATAATGTAGTAATGCTAGGTGTTGTCTGGTACAATGCATTTACTAGAGAGTGTACGAGAAAGTTTAGGGGAGCCTACTCTAGCTGGCTTTTATGGTACCGAATCCACACTAGACAGTTTTAAGAAAATGAAATGCACACTAAATTAAAAAAATTACTTCAATTACTTTAAGTAAATTAAATGAAAAGGTTTTAAAGTTTAATCATTGAATAAGTAGGAATGTAATTGAAATTTAATTAACAGTGGGTCACTTCTCAAGGAAAGCTTTTCCATCCTACAGAAATAAATTTTACCGAATCAAAATCATGCCATTGTAATTAAGTTCATTAAACTCTTTTTTTTTTTTTGTACTTGGATTTCATAAATTGATAACATGCCAGAGCATGACGCAAGAAGGTGTTAAAAAAACTTATGTAAGAGCTTTCAAATTTTATAAATAGCTTTTATGGTTTCAAAGGAGTGGCCATCAAATCGGCAAAGAATTTGAAAATCCCCCAATGAAAGTGAAGTCAGTGTTAAATCGTTCACGTCGCGTTTTCTGTCATCTTTGCTAACGTCATATCTGAGTCAATGGATGCCACAAAAATGTCCAAAACACCAATCATTCTATGAAAGGATGCCGAAGAATAAATGTATCTGTACTGTATTGAAGTTATTCTTTAATCTGTTTAAAAAATGGGATTGTAATAAAACTAATTTCAAAAGTTATTATTAATGAGCCGTTTACTTATTAATATTTTTTCTATTTTAGTTTTATTTTTAAATAGAATTCTCTTTATCCTTGTGATTATCAAGAAATTAGATATTACATACAACAGATTATTTCAAATCGTGTTGTCACGTCTCTTTCTTTTTCTTCAAGAGCCGTGATTGTTTCAAAAGTTAACTCGAATAATATAGAGTGTTATTGTGTGGGAAAGAAATATACGTAATGAAACATTATCATTATAATATTTACTAAAAATAAAGATAAGTGTGTTGGCGCCCTGAAGGCGATATCATTTGACTAAGAACCACCAAATTTGGTTCAAAATTACATCTGTGAGAATGAATATGAGCTTTTTAAAATTTAATTCAATAAAAATAATCGAAATTTCACTTTTGGCTATGATTTTACACTTGAAATATATGGATTTTTACTGGTTTCTTCCTGAATTGAATTATTTTTAGTTTCCATCGAAAAAACATAATACTAATAATGCATAATACTAATAAAAAGCATTCTACTTTTTCAACGGGTCTCAATGTATTCTCCTTTTTCCACCAATGTATAAATGCAATAGTTAAATTGGTGAAAATTGACTTGACATCGTTTTTCGAATAAAAAGTGGGGTACTGGTATAGTTGGGTATAAATGCAGAAGTTAAATTGACAAACTTTGACTTGACATCGTTTTTCGAATAAAAAGTGGGGTACTACTATAGTTTGTTATAAATGCAGAAGTTAAATTGATTAATTGACTTTACTTAACGTTTTTCGATTAATTTATTTTTAATGATCTTTTCGAATGTATTGATTTGGACAATGTTGACAATCTAGCCATATTGTGGAACATTTGATTTGTTGAATGTTTGGAATTAGGCAATAACTTCTTGAACCCTCCATCTTCCAAATAATATGATATTGTTGATTGTATTCGCTACATAATACTAAACCATTTAGCCTGATCGTCTTTAACCCTTTCTAATGCCATGAGAAGAATACTTCCAACCAAATTCATCCATCTTTGTAAAAAGTTATGTAGATTGGCATTTTTGGTAGGCTTGACCAGTTTTTCAATCACACAAAAATTTAATTACTTCATTTCTTTATCTCAGATAAAAATGGATTGTCTTGATTTGTTATCTCACAAAAAATGGATAGCCTTGATTTGTTGCTTAGTTATTAATTAATCAAATTATTCAATTTATCAAATTAACTTTGTCTAATAAGTTAGATGAATAACTTTTCTTAAGCCAATCTCAATCCTAAAAATATTTTGATATATCAAGAATAGAACATTTGCTCTTTAAAGAGTAAAGAACTGCATTAGATCTAGCAGTTGAATTTAAACGAAAAAGTGAAATTTTAATATTGCTTACAAGTTAAATAAAATGTGTATATCGTGCTATGTATTATGTGACATCTATTGTACTAAATCCGATAAAAAAGCTGTGAATGATCATAGGAGTTACAGCTGCCTAATTTGATGCTTTGCTGGATAAAAAATATTTACTAAATTCAAATTTTTCATTTTGTTGTAAATTATTTATAGATTAGTCAAAATGTTAACGTGTTCATTCTATGACTTCATACTATTTTATTCCACAAAGATAATTTTTAACCACGTGTAATCTTTAAAAAATATTATTCTTTCGATTATACAAAAATTTTTTTGCACTATTTTTTCCAGAATTTCAATAAACCTTAAACCTTTTCTGTGTGTATTTAGAAAATTCTTATTTAAACATAACACGTTTCTATAACATTAAATACTATAACTATATATGTATGTTGGAACTCTCTAGACTAGATCTAGACTAAAGTGTGCTATTAGAAATGAGATTTTATGAATTTTTAATTAAAATTTTTTAAAATTAAGTAAGATTTTGGTATTTTTCTGAAAATATTACAGTACATAATATGATAATATCTCGAAATATTACAGTACAAAAATTGTTTACTTTGCATTATCACTGTATAATTAGGAATAATTTGTAAAAATTAATATAAAAACATATGAATCAATCAGAAAATACTATCATGAGTTTTTTTTTCAGCTAAAGTTTAGCAAAGTCATCTAATTAATATTCATAAGAACTATTTGCATTTCGAAATATATAGCACGATGACAAAATCTATTAGTAGAAATATCTTTAAATTTTATATACTTTTCCGTTAGCCTGGCGCAAGCGAAAAATCGCCAATGAAATTTGGCGGAATTCTATATTATTTGGCGATTTTTCGCTTGCGCCAGGCTAACGGAAAAGTATCAAAATTTAACCTCAAATCGAAGATTAATGGTTTATAGAAGGGTTTCAATTCTATAAACAAATGTAGTTTTGTTTATAGAATCGAAAGTAGACTGCTATTAAAAATAGTCCTTTGTCAAAATTCAAATTGCAAAATCATCTTAATAATATTCTTAATGTATTAATTGCTTTTCGAAATATATGGCGTGATGATAAACTTCTGTTAGTAGAAATACTTTGAATTTTAGCCTCTAAACTAGGATTATTTTTTTATATAATGGTTTCGATTCTATAAACTAATGCAGTTTTGTTTATAGAATCGAAAGTAGCGAGCTATTAAAAATAGTCGTTTGTCGAAACTCAGTCGGTCAAGTTAATCTTCGTGACTGTTTTCTACAGTGAAAGAGTATACAATATTCAAGGTCACTTAATTTTTTTCAAAGAATATGAGCATTACTAGATAAATGATATTTTCTAAGTTTCAGCGCAGGTGCTCTTGATATCAAGAGGAAGGGGGTTGGGGGGAGGTCGAAGTAAACATAGATACGATATCAAATGTCAGTTATTTTCATAGTTCTGTTTATGGTTAGCTAAATCTGCTCTTGAAATAAATACTTTTAATATTTACTGCTTGATAAATATTATGTAACAGATATCCCATAGTCATGGCCACTTTACAAGGAAAAAATCAAATAATTTAACCCCTTAACCGGTTCATTTTCCTTACTATCAAATAAGATAACACCTTCTATTTAGGTAATATTTTCTTATTTTGATTCAAATGGAAATCCATGGAATACTTGGCTTATCTACGTATTCGAAGTCATTTTTACTATTGAATTATAATTGTTATGAATGATTTCTTTTTTGTTTACAACTATCAAAATTCGATAAATCGATGCAAGTACGGCGTACGGCAAACCGGTTAAGGGGTTAAAAAGGAGTATACGCCTTTGCTAAAGCCAGATTTTCTGAGTTTCAATACAATATTCTGAAAATGTTAAAAGTTAAATGCAGATTTTATTAAAATGACTCTACAGATATAATGATAATGGGATATGATAAATAACTGAGAAAAAGAAGATAAAATGTTTTCATGATAATAACAGTAACTAACTCATTCCAAAATCAATGATCAAGAAAATTACAGTTATTAACTTAAATTGGCTGTCGATATTCATTATATGTTAAAAAGAAATATTTTTAAGAAAATTAATTAAGCAAACATTATTAATGTTTTAATATTCTTTATGAGTTTAAAAGCAGACAATGTAAAATCATTCATTTTTTTTTATTATTTAAAGAGACATTTTCATCCAGAGCAAGACAAATAAGAAACATTCTTTTTATTATGGCAAAATGAGAAAATATTGAGACGTGTTTCCACTTTTATACAATAATTAAAATAATAAATTAAATGCCAGATAAATGATTAAATAAAATAAATGTTACAAAACACAAAACATTATTTTTGAGTAATTATTGCAGACTATCCCTATGCATTATTTATAATTTTTTCATGTCTTCTCTTTCTTTTAAAACCACGAAAAAACATGCATATTTTTGTTTGAAATGATTTCATTGCTATCCAGATATACTATTTATTTCACCAGAGTAATTTTTTATATGCAAGATCTAAGCTGTAAAATACGCCGCCACAAAACAATAATTTTCTTTTGTTCAAAAATAATTTTTTTTTGTATTATCATGACTTTAAGTATTAATAAAAATAAATGGATAATTTACAAAATGGTAACATTAGAATACACGGATTTCAATTCAAGATATATTCTTTCTGCATTTTTTCGTGTATTTCCTAAAAAGGTTCAGTTTCGAGTTATGTCTTACACGAGATATGTACAAAAAATCGATTATAAATTTTAATGTACCTCTTCCACTACTTGGGTTTCCTCGAAAATTTGAAAAATTTTCCGCATTTTGGTATTGAGATCGCATTTTGAAATTCATAATTAAAAAAAAACTTGAAAGTCGATTCCTACTTAGGTCAACAGAGAAATTTTTTATTTTAGTTACTTTTTTATTAGATAATTACTATATATATATATATATATATATATGTATATATATATATATATATATACAGGGTGATTCAAAACAACGTGGACAAACTTACATGGTAGATCAGTCATACAACAACGATCAAAAATCGCATACGGATATAGGGGCGCAAAAGCCTGTAGAGGGCGTTGCGATATAAACACGACCTGAGCAAACGAAGATTGTCTTCATTCGAGCCGTGGATGTGTTGGGTGTAACATGGCTACTTACACACACCGCGAAATGGCTGACATGCGCTTAATTTACGTCATGGCCAAATGTAATGGACGAGAAGCCTTGCGAATGTATCGTGCGAAATATCCAGGTAGAAACGTGCCTAGCCGCTCATTCTTTGCCACTCTGCATCGACGATTGTGTGAAACCGGCTCATTTGACGTGCACTAGCTGGATACTGGTCGCCAACGAACAACACGGACAGTTGATGCTGAAGAAAGGGTTCTCCGAGAACTGCAGTGTAATTCTTCAACAAGTACACGAGTTGTATCCCGAGTGACCCATATCCCCCAAGCTACCGTTTGACGCATTGTACACGACGAAGGACTACATCCTCATCATTTACAACGTGTCCAGACACTGGAACTGGGAGACTACAACAAACGTATGGATTTTGCGCGGTGATTTTTGCAAGAAAATGCCGCAGGCTGAAACTTCGCAGCAAGTGTTCTCTACGTGGATGAGGCTGCATTCTCATTAGAGGATGTGATGAACTTTCATAACCTGCATACGTGGGCGGATGAAAACCCCCATGCTATACGTCCGCATGGCGCACAACGAAAATGCTCCTTTAACGTAAGGGCTGGCATTGTAGAAGACTGTTTACTTGGTCCGTGCATTCTCCCAGAAAGACTTAACGGTTCCATTTATCTAACATTCTTGCAAGAGGTTCTGCCAGAAATGCTGAATGATGTTCCGATGCTTATTCCATTTCAACACGACGGAGCTCCTGCACATTTCAGCACAGACGTCAGAGCACATCTGCTGGCTACTTTTCCTGGCGGCTGGATTGGTCGCGGTGGACCGATCGCATGTCCACCACGATCACCAGATCTGTCTCCATTGGATTTTTCTTATGGGTATTTTTAAAAGGCCTTGTCTATGAAACACCTGTTGCAACGTCGGAAGACTTGGTAGGAAGGATCGTTGTGGTAACAGGAAGTGTTCGAGATACACCTGATATTTTTGAGAAGGTGCGCCGTTCCATGCAACATAGGTGCCAAGCGTGTCTCGATGCATCTGGAAAAAACTTTGAGCATTTCCCGTGAGTTCGACATTAGTCGCATTTGAGTAAGTCTTTAACAATAAAATGATCTGTAATGGTTTCGTTTCTTCTCTTTGTGTTATGCATTATTTTAGACGCCCTGTAGCGGCTCCAGATCGCAGTTGCGACCCCCTGTTCCTATGTGATTTTTGAGACTTGTTGTATAACTGATCTACCATGTAAATTTGTCCACGTTGTGTTGAATCACCCCGTATATATGGAGAGTGTAAAAGAATAGTAGGAATTGGGAAAAAAAGAAATCATAGGTCAACAAATGGCAAAATCGAGGACCAACAGCAGACTCCTAGACTTCTTTAAAAAATTTTAAAATACCAAATAACAGAACCATACTGCAGAAGTTCCTTAAATATAACTGTAAATTTATCTCTAAAAATGTTACAGAAAAAATTTTAGATTTGGGTGTGATTATCAAAAACCAAAATCATTTTCAATTTTTTAAAAACTTTGTCTAATGGAATAGCTAATGCAATGGCAAAGTACCTCATTAATTTTTTTAATAAAATTAGAAATGCGTAATTCGGTCATTTATTTAATTGAAACTACATTTAGATTAGTTACGTCTCTTTTTGAAAACAACTGGAAGAATAATTTCTGATTAATGTAATCGTTTTAAAACATCCTAAAACGATGAATAAAACGTCGTCTCCTGTAATTTCTCTCCAATGCTCCATATCAAGCCAAAAGGTGGCAATAAAATAAAAACTGTCATTGTTCTTTTCTCGCCATTTTCCAGATCTAATGTATAATCCTTCATTCCGTCAGATTTGAATTATATTCTGTTATTAACGGGTAGCATATAAATAATCGTACCATTCATTTACAAAACATTTAAACTTGTTTGCTAACATTTTATACTTAGAGTAGGTAAAAAGTCTGTAAAAACATTACAAACAAATTTAGCAAAATTAAAAACGGTTTGCAGGTTGCATGGTTAAGTCAAGGGATTTTTTTAAAGGAAAGAAAAAAGATTTAAAAAAACAGCCAGTAGACGACGTTTTGTACATAATTGAAAGAAAAGGCAAAGAAATAACAAAAATAATATCCTTTAACTATTTATATAAAATGTAAGTCAATTCCTACTTAGGTCAGCAAAGACATTTTTTTATTTTAATTACTTTTTATTAAATAATTACAATTAATATAAATAATTTATCAAAATAATTATACCTGGCCAAAACAAAATCAAGTTCATTATTCATTCACACACTCAATTGGCATGGAATTTTCAACTCGAATTTTCAGTTACAGCGATCCGATAGGCGAAATAAAGAAGTTACAAAAAAAAAAAGCGAACTGGCAAAACGGTGATTAGAAAACCAAGCCATTGTAGCGATTGAAGGTTGCGATACGAACTTGCGACGCTAGGACCAGTCGCCGAGTAACATAACCACTATACCAAAAAGTCGACTTCGGTATCGTACTTATTATCTGGCTTATGAAGCTAGTGCCACATTACTTCCCCACCAGTGAGTCGGCGGAGGGACGAACGACTTTTATAGCGCCAAGCGTTATGGCGAGTTGCTTCTTGCTTGGTTGAGTTAAGTGAGTTTGACGATTGTTTGTTTTTGCTGCAGGTAGATGGCGCAACGATTGTTGCCAAGGTCACCAATGTACCGATTTGAAGTTGACTTTTTGGTGTTGTGGCTATTGTTACTCGGCTATTGGTTCTAGCGTCGCGGGTTCGTATCGCGACCTCCAATCGTTACTGCATCCAATAGTAAAAACACAAGGAAAAATTGGGGATACAAATAATATTAGAATTATGAACTTTCGTGATTTTATCGTTGTTTTAGTTGTAAAAAAAACTATATAATAATATTGAAGAATACTTTTTTTTTCAATTTTGAGGCAAACAATTTTTTTAAAGTTCATAATTTTAATGTCAAAAATCTCCGCTAATTCAACAAATAATTCCATAAAAGATTTTCATGTGGTTCTATTATGCTATAACGCACATTTTCCTAATTGGATTTATTGGCAAATATCCTTATTTTTTTAGTCATTTTGAAATTTTCTTATCATTATTTGAAAACCTGTTGTTGTTTGGTTTTAAGTTTTTGAAGTTTTAATTATTTTATTTGAAGCTTTATTGATTTTTCGTATATTTTCTATTTACCGATTTATCCCCCCTCAAAAAAAATCACTTAAACATGGAAAATTGCTTTGATAATTCAGAAGTTTAACTCAATGGCAACCTTGTATACTTTTTTGTTAAAAAGTTTTTATTATGTGAGAATATGATTTAGTATTGATATGCGGTTTGTAAGCTACAAAGTGAACGGGTTGAAAAATGGCTATTTTTTCTTTGGGGGTATCCATTTTCAGTTTTTAGAGTTATTATAAAATGGTGAAAAATGATTGTCACTTTAGCAACTTACAACCAGCAAAAGTTACAGCTTGGCACGAATGTCTGCCATGTACCCGATTCTCGATATGAAGACGCATGCATAATCTGCTAGTCACATGATTGTTTCAAATCTTCTTAAATTGGTTAATGGCTTAAATTAATGAAGAAAAACAAGTCCTTAAAAATAATAATATTCTCACATGATAACATGAAATTTGAGATAGCAGATATCATTTTTTAATTAAATTTATTGGAATTGTAACCAGTCTCAATAAATTCAGTAAAGTCATTGTTCTGTGTATACACTTTATTTTCTCGATTTATACGAGACGACATTTCGAATTCAAAAAACTTACTAAAACTTTACCGATGATCATGTATTCCTCAATCAATCAATTTTTGGATGGGTTTGCTATAATTTGATGTATAATGGAGATGGAATGATATATTAAATTTCAACAATCTATTTTACTACATTGAATCAAATTTATGTGCATATAGATAGACGCATACATAATGTTCTTACTTTAATATACTTAGTTTACTTTTGCAGTTCTTAAGCCATAAACAATAGCATTATTCTTAAAAAAATGTTTAGTGATGTTTAAAACGAGGGCATTCATTAAAATGTCGAGGTCGAATTATTTGATAATTATAATTCTTTCTCTTCCTGTATATTAAAGGAAAATGGCTACTTGCTTCTCAGAACTGAATTGTAATACGGCTTTAAGCCTCGCGAAACAATTCTGCACGCCCTATCAAGCAATTAGGGACAATGTAACGGCTTGGTGCCAAGTTTGTCAGTTGCGGTTACAGAGGAGCGATGAATAAGTCGATTCTCATTAAGATAATAGAAATACCTGTAGTTTCGTTTTTAGATTACAATTTGAACCTAATTTGCATCGTCAGTTTGGCAATTTAAATTTCTATTGCCATTTATTACAAGAATTAACTCATAATTTCATAGAATATTATACTTTTATCGTTATAGAAATTGAGCGTTGAAGATGGAACAAGAGAATTCTGAGAAAAATTTGTCTTTCAAGAAACTTATTTATATTTTAACTTTTGCACTCCTATGTCCAATCTGACTGCCATTCTGCAGGGTGCGTCTTTTTCCGTTGTTGTGGGATAATGATTATTGCAAAGGCCATCTAATAATAAAACGTTCATTTTAATTTCTAGAAATTATAACAAACTTCCAAATATTTCTGAGATTTCTAAGCATTAAAAGGAATCCTCATGCTCATATTCTTGGAATGCTTTGGCTCTTCAAATAATATGGATTATCGTATTCTTTGCTTTATACAGAGAATTACATGCTGATTGGCATTGTTTAGTATAATTTAAAAGAAACGTAAATATATGTATGTTAATTCTATAGCTTACTTAGATTTTTTCTAATTGATGATAGAATATTATAAAATAAATTAAATACGTTCGAAACACTTAAATAATTTCTCAAAAAAATTAATTAAAACAATAGGGAATCATAATTAATTCCTAATATACCAAAATTCACTTTTTATTTCATTTTTTCAAACAATAATATTACTACAATGTGATAATTTAAATAAAATTAAAAAGACCACTATTTTGAAGCTTTTTTAGTACAATTAACATTATTTTTAAATCAAAAAATATTTTTATCGTGTTTGAAGTTTTTATAGTTACTTAACAACTGAATATAACAATCATATATATATATATATATATATATATATATATATATATTCTCTGACTTCAGATAAATTTCTTAAAAATTTGATTCAAGTATAAAACAGGCATGCACTAGTTCCATTTTATGTAAACTTTTATCGCAATTTCCGAGGATTTATATGAATTTGATAAATTAAGGCGTGTCGGACATTATTTTAAAAAGACAGGAATAACTTTTTACCTTCATAAAAGCCATATAATATGCTTAATGGATTTTATGTATTTAAATCCTAAAATATTATTTTTTTGGGGGAAAAAGGCATTAAAATATTGTTGTTGAGAACTTATAAAAATTCTAAAATTATGAAATGTATAAAGAATGAAATTGTAAACAGATTCGTCAGAAATTGTACTCACTTTGGAAACCACTAGAGGTAATCCGGTTCCAGCTCCGCCTGTAAGTCTAAAACCCCACGGACCACCGCCACTCAAGCATACCACCAATTTTTCTTTCTTTTCAGACATATCTGTGAATTCGATATTATCACAACCGCGGCAGACGATTTTTCATTTGATCTTGATGCTGAACTTTAACTTCAACTTTTTTGCGTTTATTTAAATTTGCTCTTAGTATTAATTCGAACAGGGCAATAAATAAAGATAATAAAACCAAATCAATTAAAATAACATTTCATTATCTTTTTTTTTCAAGAAAATTAATATTTTTTGCAGGTTTTAATGCACTTTTGTTTGTTCCACAGAATATCCGCTCGTGAACTTGGCTTCTTCGGGAAGTTTTCAAGAATGGGAAAGATCTTGGTCTTCCTTTTCTCGTCCCCTGCGTTGGATTTCGTAATTTTTCGTTTGTGTTCGTTGTTGGAAGTGTGTTTCAGCTATTGAGTTTCCTTTCGAAGGCGGGTGAGGAGGCTTTCGCTGAGGAGAAAGCAAAGGAGAAGCGCTTTCCTTTCCTCGTGGTCTGATGCTGAACTTTTCCCTCGTGGTCGCGGGGATCCATTTTTGGCACGCATCCTCGTCGGGCTGCTCTCCCCTCCCTAACTGCCTACGCCAGATAAAAAGATAGGGGTCCTCTAAAAAGTGCAGTAATGGGTTTGACCCTTCTTAATTTCTGCTTTTTGGCTTTGCATGGAATGTGTTTTTATCGCCAAAAATTCTAGTTTCGAGATTTGGATGTATTCCCGCATCCACAGCTTTCAGAAAGATTTACAATCATATTTATCTTTCTACCCGTTTCTATCTGTATTTATGAATTAGATAATTCACTGATGAAACTAGCTGATTGATAAAAATATCATTTGTCATCATAATTGTCTTCTTATAAACTATCGGGGGGATATTTTCCCAAAACTTTTTCTCTAACTTGCCAGGGAACGCTTCGAATGACACTGGCGAACAATAGTTACAAAATATTAAATTTTGGCATGAATTAGCTTGTTTACTGAAACTATCGAGTCATCCTTGGCTAGTTTTTCGGTGACTAATCCCTAGCATGCGGTTAATAGTATTTAAACATCGAATTTTTACTTCAGGAAAGTTTTCCTCAATCGATTGAGACTTGACACAAAATATTTATAGTCATAAAATCGCATGCCTAATAAAATATATTTACGTCTCCATGATTTTGAAGTATCACTTTAACATGTCTTTAAAAAGAACCGTCAGACAGTCAATCTTTGTTGCTCTTGTCTCAAACTTTAAAAATTGTCTACTCTACATATGTAAAATCTATGTACCAAATCTTATCTAACTAGCTGTCTTAGTTTCATAGTCATTGTGTTAACTTATATTCAAACAGTATAAATTCCTCTGAGCATATTTTATACCAAAATTTGATAAAAATCTTCAAATATTGTATAAAGACAGTATTTTAAATTTCAAACGCCCAGCTCAAAGCAGTCGAATTATCTTGGTTTCAGAAAGACAGGCGGCCTTTTTGTGTGTTTTTCAAACTTAAGGGGGTCTAAAATGTAGAGATTCGTCAAATCTTCAGTTGGAATTTTCAGATGATTGTTATACTTTTTCGACAATACGTATATTCAAAAGTAAAAAAAATATTATTCGGAATCAAATAATGGATAAAACCTGTCAAATCTGAAGTTTTTTTGTCTAAGTTTTCTTGTATACATGAGAGTGATAATTCAAAATGATGGAATCTTTAAAGTAAGACATTAATAAATTTCAATTAAACATTTTATGTAAATTTTTCTTAATGGCTGCTTCTGCAAAATAATTTTATATTGAAATTTCGATTCAATCTAACTTCCTAATCCATACATTATACAAAATGAATCCTAAAAGCGTCTGTATATTTGAGCCACAAAAACTCTAGAAATAGTTAATGGATATTGGAGATATTTATACCATTTTATGGAACATTTATTGAAGAAGGTTTTAGTACATTAAAGTCATAACAAAATATAAAAAAGAGTTTATAATTATGATGTTAACTTTACACTTATTCGTGCATGCGCATGTGCAAATAGCAATAGCTGTAGTATCATATGCGATACATCTCTTTATTTAAATCTGATTTTAAACAGCGATTCAAAACTCCTTATGCCCCCTCAAAAAAGGAAAATTCAACCTTAGCCGGAAGAGGAAAGAAACGTTCGGTTAGCGAATATCCTAAAAATAATGTCCGCACTTAGGGAAGGAGACTCTTTTGATGAGTGAAACAACCATCTTTTTTAAAAATCGCACTGCAACTGAACTGCGGAGACATAATGAGGAACGAAAGGATCGCCTGTGTCATGGCATATTTCATATCACACAAATCCTATTTTCACCTTTGTAACAGTCTAACTATTTCTGAATGTATGCTATAAAAATTGCTTTGTAGCTATTTTTTCGATATTTGCTAAATATATTTTTATGTTTGTTTGATGCTGCCTAACATGCCCAAGTCATATCGGGTGGAGCCTAGATTTAAATTTAAAGTTGATTTTTTCTTCTTGGATTCTATGCCACCAGCAATTCTGTGCAAGTACTACTGGTCTCTAATACAATACAATTTTGAGATTTATTAACTGTAATTTTTCATGAACTCACTTAAAATTTGAACTTTAATTTGAAGCGAAAAGGATTGAAACTAAGTTAATACCAAAATTATTGATATTTATAATAGAATGTCCAATATTCATTGCTTATTCATCATTTTTATTATTATTATTTCATTATTACTTGTTTTTGAAGCTAAATATTAATTGTAAAATGACAAAAAGGTTTTTTTTTAAAAAAAATTAAAGCTTTATTTAAATAGAAATTTTTTCTTAATGAGGAAATAAATTCTATCCTCTATTCATTCTTCTATCATCGACAATGGAAGAAAAATTCAGAAAGAAATGTTAACTAAAAGATAATTTAGTTTGTAACAATAGTTACCTTTAAAGACTAATAAAGAAAAGAGAAAATCCAGTACAAAAATAAAACTCATATAATTGATGAAAAAAATTGAATTTAGAGATGGTGTTAAATTTATTTTTGTTCCTATTATTGCAAGATGTAGTAAGATATGCCGGCGGTATTTTTCGATATTTTAAATGACAGACAATATCATGAAAATGTCAAAACAATGTTTCTGGGAATTTTGAGTTTATAACAATATTTTAAACTGAATATTCCAAAGTCAATTACTTACATAAGTGTGTGTGTAAGCAATTATCAAAGTATAAGCATTATGAAATTAGAAAAAAAAAAATTTTCAGAAACAATTTAATAAAACTAAAATTATTTCTGAATGTAAAAAAGCACATTTGTATTTAGAGAATGCAAATGCTGCTACTACTAAAGTACAGATGAACATAACCAAATGAGTAAAATTAGCACGTTATTACAGATAAAAAGGAATAAAAATATAATCCCTTGTTTGAAGACTTACATAAATTAATTAAAAACTAACTTTCTCGCCAAAAATCTTCATTTCCTCCCCACTGACGAATTGAGTTTGTTTTTTCCCTACACTAATGGGGTTAGGATTAACATGTTTTCAGCCGATTATTTTAAACGATTCTATTTATTTTCATATGTTTGATGCCTTTAAAATAAAACAGTTTAAATTAATTGATTTTTCCGATTCATTTTGAAGTACTTTCGTATTAAAATAATACAGAATAAAGAAAATGAGAAATTTCTAATCTGGATAGTGTTCTTCAACTGGTGTAGAAAAATCACGCATTTTTCACTGTCACAATTGACTTTGAATTCTCAATTGATGCTGAAAATTCAATGCTAGTAAAATTTTTTGATCAATTATTTATAATAATTGTAACTTCTAGGCTAGGATAGTCTGGTTGATATGACGTTATATTGGTATCCTTTCGACAGCGAGTTCGTACTCATTATATATAGAAAGGAGAATAGAAATTGCCAGAAAATTTGCTTTCTATATTGCCACTTAATATTGAGATTTTGTCATATCTATATACATATTTATATTAATTGTACTTATTTAATAAAAATAACTAAAATAAATTTTTTTGTTAACCTAAGTAGGAATTGATTTCTTAAAAATTATTTTTTATATTATTACTAATTTCGTTATATATATATATATATATATATATATATATATATATATATATATATATATATATAAAACTTTAAATAATAATATCAATCAATATTAATTTGTTTTTGTATAATAAAGTTAATATTTTAAATTCAGGCGTTGCATAACAAAACTTCAAAACAAATAAAACTATTCTCATTTATCACAATAAAAAAAAACTTTAGAAAATGATAATTTTTTTTTCAATTTTTATTAAATATATTGTATTACAATGAAGTTCTCTGACAAGCCATATAAATTCATCCTCAAATGATTTTTAGCTCATTAAAAGTGGAAGAATTTAACTAACGATATTAATCCAGAAATTTGAATCGAACCAAAATAATTCGACTGAACCAAAACAGCACAAATTGTAAACGATGTTTTAACATTTTATGAATAAGAGATCGAGATACCAAACAAAATTTGATAAGGCAACAAATCCCAACTAACCAATTTCCTCTATATTTGCAAACGAACAAAGATCAGATTTTAGACTCTATAAAATTATCTGTTTGAAGGAACATGAAAGTAAAAATTCAAAAACTCATCAAAATATTGCAAGTACATGTAGTGAATATATTGACAGATAAATTAGAATAATTAGTAATAGGAGTTTTAAAAATATTCTCATTTTTCTAATCTGAAATAATCGCAGGGAATTGAGAAATTGCCTAAATTTCTTATGAGTCATATAATTTTTATATTTTTTTATTTATTTATAATTTTTCCATTCTTATATTTTATTTATATTTTTGTTATTGTATAATTCTGTTTTGCAAGTCTCCTTAAACAATGTCGTTTTTTTCAATAGTTAATTTATTAATCAAACAGCTTCAACCACAGTAGCGTTTCGAATTACGCTAGTGTGTTCCAATTACTCAGAAAAAAATGGGGTGATTAGACGACAGACTTTATTTAAAATGTTAGTTGTAATCGACTTAAAATAATAAAAATTACTGTTTGTAAAGGAGCACCATCTTTCCTACAATTCATATTACTTCCTATGAAGTAATGGATTGTTTCATATATTCGAAATATATAATTGTTCTTTTCTTTAAGACTGTTTTCACTGGGGTGAATTAATGGACTAGTTGAAACCAATAATTTAAATCTTAATAAAGTGAAAAACCAAAATCGAAAATTTAAATTGTATCTAAAATCTAAGGAATGCAAAGCTATCCAAATATAATGAACATATTTTAAATATTTTTTCTAATAAATTACAAATAGGTATATACACACATGTGGTACATGACTGAACAGATGAGTTTTATTAATGCTATTTTTTGCAGTTGATAATTCCCTCAAAAGCATCAGTATTGTTCGTGTTTCAGGAAAGGGAAATATCCCAAGAAAATTTTTAGGCATTGGAGTATAGGAAGAGTTTAATTCAATGCCGCATCTTATTAAAAAAGAAGAGCCACTTCCTCATAAACAGATTTATAATTGTCAAATAAATTTGTGGAAAATGCATGCATGTAGAAAAGAAAAAGCAGTGGTCAGTCTTGCAAACGGGATAAAAACGTTAAACCTTTCGGAATTCTTTCGAACCTAATCATGTCCCCCCACTGGTGTGTAGATGGGGATGTCGGCTCAGGTGCTGTCCTAGTCATCTGATCGTGACTCAAAATTACGAGGTCAGTCCCAAAATAGCCCTAACGATGCTTTACAACGTGGCGTTAATATAACTAAATTTGAACGTAACCATAAGAAATCCACAAACATAGGGAAAAGAGATATTAGAATTTCACAAAGACTGAATATAGCCTGAGCTTCAACTTTTTAACTTAAGCGGTTGATGGTGATGATGGCGTGTCTAACAACGGAAAGATGGGTGCAGCATGTTTTGAGGGTATGAACCCCTGAGCACCAGGGTAGAAGTCTGACTTCTAGCTCATATGAGGATGACAGACACACATTCGCTTGCACAGCCTCTTTTTATAGGGGCGGGGGACATTTGTACACCTCAAAGACAGTGCGCAGAACAACCCTGTCCTAATTAGGACTCGAACCCTGGACGCCCAGATCACGAGGAAAATGCGCTACCTCTGTTTCAGAACGCCAGCATCTTAAATCGTTACAGAAATGATTAAATAAACCTTCACAGATGATAAGAAATGGATTTCAGATTCAACCTATGCTGCATAATAAACTGGATCTCGTGCTGTATGCATAAAATATAACTTTAACTTTTTGCAGTCTGAAGAATAATCAGATTCAAAATTATTCACCTAATACAAAAATTTGTTTATTGCTATGAAAAATGAATATACATAATTCTTTTAAGTCGAATCTCTTTGAAAAATTAATCTACATCTCTTAACCATTAGTAGGCGTTTTTAACAATTTGAAAAATAAATAAATAAAACGTCAAAATGACGCACAGTCTTGAATGTCGAGTCACACTCGACATCGGACTGCAAAGGGTCAAACTTTCTTCTATCTTGTGCCATATATTATGTATTTTTTAATACCAATCATTTATATTAATAAAAATTAATAAAAATGTAACTCGAAATGCGTTGCTAAGCGCAAAACTAGAGAACGGCTGGACCGATTCGGCTAATTTTTATTTTAACATTTTCGTTAAGACAAGAGGATGGTTCTTATGGAGAGAAAAAATGAAAAAACTGCGAGGAAAATAGTTAAAACGACACTTTTCTTACTTTCCCGCCAAAAATCTTCATTTCCTTCCCCCACACCGAACAAGATAGCAGGAAGTAATAAATTATCATTTGTTTAGAAAGACATGCGCGAAGTCAGTTGGTTTTCATTTATAGATAACGGGATGTTTAAAAAAGAAAGAAAATAGTTGCTTTTATTATTAGTCTGTATAGATATTTAATCTATGTCTGCTCAAAATAAAGTCATAATAAAGTAATAAATAAAGAAAAAAAGAATAACAGAGGAAAAAAAGCGGTTTGTAGAAAGAATAGTAGTGAAGAAAAAAAGGATAGAAAAAAAAAAGAAAGAAAAGAAGTGTGTGTCACCCTTATTTCCTCTGTGCGCGGCATTTTCCAAGCTGTTTTTAAACTTTCGCATCTCTTGAAAATCTATTGTGTCTTTATTTGTTTAGTGTGTTTACATTGATGAACATTTGAATCTAATTATTCTATAAAAACGTAGAATTTTAGACCTTTCCCTCCACCATTTAAGTAAAATATCAATTCGGGGACAATCATTGCTCGGATAGAAAGAGAAAGATGAGTAGTACAATGAACAGAACATCTGAAGAAATTTATAATAAATAATACTATATATGAATTATTTGATTATCAAAATTTGTTTGGTTTAAATATATTTTGGTGAAAAACCTGTTATGAGACACAGCTACATAAAATATTATATGAAAATTTTTGCGAGCATTAATACTGGCGAACCGACTGGTCGCCAAAGGCGGCTAGTTCAAAATAAATATTTAAAATCTGTTTCTTCTCTTTGAATAATTTTTTCTGTCCCATGTTTGTAATTTGTATTGTATTTAATCAGCATAAAGGTCAAATAATGAAACTTGAGAAAATCTCCATTTTCAGTTTGTGAATACAATTGCCACTAAAATTAGCAAATATTATAACTATTAAACAGCTATGTTAATCCATCCGAATTAATCTGAATGACAGACACCGTGACAACAAAGGCGAGAATTAAAACTGAATCCTAAAATCATCAGAGGTCACTGTACAATCCCTCCCACAGAAGATACGTTACTCCATCGATAGAGGGTTGCTGACATACCATTCCTGAACCCACCAATGGCGAGAACCAAACGTCACACCAAAAGTTCCCTATCCCATATTTTAAGCGCTCCCCGGGAAGATAAACAAATGTTATAAAAACGTTTATATAACATGTATATATATAAACATTTAAGTCTGTAGAGATGTTTATTATCTTCCTCTACGGACTTTACGAAAACACATGCTTTTCGGATTTCCGAGGACTCATTGGTGAGTATCGTTACTTTTTTGTCTCCGTTCCCATTTACCTCGCCTACCTCTATTGTAATCAAACTTGTCGGTATCGAAGTTGAATCCAAACGACGGAAGGATGCAAGCCTAAATAAATATCTGATTCACGTCAAAGCGTTACGAGGCTTTACTTGGAACGAATCTAATAGTTTATGTTTATCAGAAAGCCCAGAAGATAATATTCACTCTCTCCCATTCAAAAGAAGGCTTTCGTTTAATTTATAATTTTCAAAAATAAAAATATTTGGAGTATACTTTTCTTCGATTTTACAATAAATTGAATTAATTTAAAAGAGTTTATTTCGTGACAGAAAATGTTACAGCCATTCAATTTTAATTATGGATGGCTTCTTTTAAACAATTTATAAGAAAATTATAAAAAAAACTGACTAAAACAATTTATGATATTCCAGCAGCAAGAAAGGCGAAAGCTTCAAAAAACGAAATCGGATTGAGAATAAAATGAGGTCGATTTATACTGCTGCATTTCTTATTATATCGATAAGTAAATTATAATTTTTTATTATCATGTCAGAACATGATGTTGTTTTGGGAATAAGGTTTGTAACATCAACAAAAATCTGTAGCCGAAAAATAAAAATGTTATTACCTGCACGATTATCTAAAAAAATTAGCTTTTATTAAAGTTTTGCCATTGCATTTACAATAAAGCTCTGATTTTTAAAAAAATGAGTTAATGACTGAAACAAACAAAACGTAGAAAATATCAATTTGAGCACGTGATTATATGAAAGGAAATAAATAGGAAATGTGATATTTTTTTAAACAATAAATGCGAGACAAAGTTTTTTTTTGGATCATTTGTTGTTGTTTGTTGTACTAAAGTGACTTATTCAATTAACAAATAAAAATAAAATTTAACTTGTATGAGCACGTGGTGTTTGGCCGTTCAAGAAATTATGTTCTGACAAGATACATTGAAATATGCATAGCAAATTTCATTTAAATTTCTTTTTATATATTTATGTATAAAATTTTTTTTCATAATTCCTTCACTTAAAAAACTTTCTAATAATTCATATAGTTTAAAATGTAGTTACAAATTCTTTTTTTAGCATTAAAAAGAATCAATTCTTATTAAAGTCTTTTAGTAATAATGAAATTATAAAATAACAATTTTCTCTGTGTCTCCCCAGTCTTTATTTTTTTAAAAATCTTGTTAAAAAAGCCAAAACGTTAAAACATTTCATTAATTCTAACAAGTTTCTAAAAGTAAAAAATCATTTTTATTGATTCCCAGAAGAACATCGAGATAATGTAAGTTTATCGATCTAATCCTTTTACATGCCTTTACTTAACTCTATTTCTTTTATGATTGCAAAAATGGAAGCCCATTATTATCTTTTAATTATTAATGCTCTTGAATACTGAAAATACATTTAAAGTTGAATGTTCTCAGTGGCAATATAATATTTTATCATTTTCAGAAAGTTATTACCATTTAGTTGATATATTTTATTTTCATTTAAAAATGATAATCTGGCAGAAAATTTTACAAATAATTATTAAAGGTTTAAAAATTATAAAAAATTAATAAAATTGAAAAATGTTTTAATAACTTTCTATTAATAGTGCACTAAAATTGGATTTTTTAAAAAAATTAACCAAAATTTTTATTATTTATTAACTTTTTGCAGTCCGATGTCACCTCTGACTCGACATTCAAAACTGTGCATCATTTTGACGTTTTGTTTATTTATTTTTTCAAATTTAATTGCTAAAAACGCCTGCATAATGGTTAAGCGATGTAAATTAATTTTTCAAAGAAATTCGACTTGAAAAAATTATATATATTTATTTTTCATAGCCATAAACAAATCTTTGCATTAGGTGAAAAATTTGGCATCTAACCATTTTTCGGACTGCAAAGGGTTAAACATTCTAAATGCAAAAGAAAAAAATAAAATTCAATTTTATTAGAATATTTGTAGTACTGTCTCATGTTTTTAAATTTTTATTTTGACCTTTACTGTTTTAAAGAAGCAAATAAATTTCTCCTATTTAGTATATTAATAAAAGCACATATTTAAAAAAATCTATATTTTTATAATTTCTTAGGGTTATATTTCTCTTAATGTAAATCTATTTCGATAATAAACTTTTTTTATTTAACAAACGAATGGTGTCAACAACAAAAAACAAATAATTTTTCTATGAAGTAAACGTAACAATTTTTCGTGATAACTTTAGATAAAAACTCAATCAAGTCAAAACAATACATTTCTGGAATTATTATTGAAAGTGTTTAATCAAAGATTGTTAACAAACAATACAGGATTAAGAATGACTTAATCCGAATTTAATTGAGATGGATTTCATTCTAAGAAAATGTTTCACTTACCCAATGACACTTCTGTTGTTAGCAGAAGATAATACATTCGGCACAATGCACTCAGAGTTTCCCTCTTAACAAAGGGCGCGTCTTCGATGTTGACAAAACCTAGACACACTTTCACCGCTGGTCAGGAATGTGCTTGCAAGTAAAAGTCATTTTCAGCTAATGTTTTTTCTGACTTTCATTTTGAAAGTCGTCCAAAGCAAAATTAGATTCTGGTGTTATTTGACTCGGACACGACGTCAGCAATTTTTGTTCTGATTGTTTACAAAATTCAAAATATTTATAAATAAACCACCCAAATGTTTTGAAATGCTAAATTAATCAAAACGCTGTTGGTAAAATTGTTAGTTTTAATTACTTGTTTATTTAGTTGATGCTTCTCACATTTCTTTTTTTTAGTTATCGAAACCTTTTTTTAATTTATCAAAAAGAGAAGCGTAAAACACAGATCTTGCCAGAGCAGAAATACATTAGTTACGTGTAACGCAGACAAGTATCATTGAGTTAACCAGGAGAACTTCTTAACTCACCTTTTGTTATCATGTGAGAACATAATGTTGCTTTGGTTTGAGGTTTTTGAACCTCAAGATGCACGTTCAAAAAAACAGGTGTTTATCGCTTTTGTGACATCAGTTTTCCTCTATCAAAGTTATAGAAAATGATAAAGACGGTTATCACATTCGGTTATTTATTGCCAACAAGAAGTTACACATTAGTCCTAATGTCTACTATGAACACGATTCTTCTGTCTAGCCAAAAAAACTCAGAAAAGTAACAAGTTATTGGTCGAAAAAGCATAAAGAAAATGGAAATGAACGCGGAACATCAAGGAAAGGTACCGTATATATATACACAAAAGAGTCAGAAAAACTCGTATAGCATGTCGTATGCAAATAATGGAGGCCCGATCAGCTTTATGCGATGCTGTCGCCAGGGTGTATATATTACAATAGGTGTCTGAGGAGGCTATTGCAATTCTTGATGTTATAATGATAAGTTATCAGTATTTAAGCGATTTTGAACGGTGATTAATCGACGGTGCACGAGGGAGGGAGCACAACTTTTCCGAAGTAGAGAAGAAATTTGGATTTTTGATCCAGGCCATTTCAAGGATGTACTGCGAATACGCAGTTTCTAGTGAAACTTCAAATCTTCGACTTCGGTGCGGCTCGAAAAAGACGTTGATAGAACGGGATCATAGACGCCTGAAATGAATCGTTACACGAGACAGACGTTCAACAACAGGCCCATCAACAAGTGTCAGTGTATACACTAAGTAACGTAACCTAATTGATATGGGCTTTCGCAGCCGTAAATCATCTCGTGATTCAGCGGCACAAAGTTTTGCACCTTACCTGAGCTCTCTATCGCCGGTATTGGACTCGTAATGATTGGAAAAACGTTGTCTGGTCTAAAGAGTCACGTTTCTAAGTGATCGAGTAGATGACTGTATATGGGTGTGGATCTATGAATTTATCCTGCCTACAAGGAAGCTACTGGAAGCTCTGTGATAGTATAGGGCATGCGCAAATGGTATGAAATGAAGCTGTTGATAGTCTAGACTCGACCCTGACATGTCAGAGGTGCGTTAACATCCTTTCTGACCCTCTACGTGCATTCATATGCCGTGTGCATTCCGACAGACGTGGACAATTCCAATAGGATAATGCACCCCCCTACAGATCTACAGTACTTACTAAGTTGCTTGAGGAGCACTCATCTGAATTTCGTCCCCTCTATTGGACACCTTAACTCTCCTGGCATAAACATTACCGAGCATATCTGAAATGTTTTGCAAAGTGATGTCCTTTGGAGGTCTGAACCACTTCGCCCTTTCATGGCTTTATGGACTGCCCTGCAGGAATTATGGTGTGAACTGTCTACAGAATATTTTCACAAATTAGTTGAATCCATGTCATGCTGCGGCACTTCTGCGTGCTCGTGGGAGCTCTACACGATATTAGATTAATGTACCAGTATTATTTCCAATTCAGTGTGTATATATATATACAACCAAGTATAAAATACAATTGTCACGTGACCATTCCAAATCAGTTTAAATCATATTTTGGCAAGAAAAAAATTAATTATAATCTATATCGCGCCGTGTCGCGGCACATCTGTGTGCTCGTGAAGGCTCACGATATTAAATTTGTGTTCCAATTCTTCTTCCACTTCAGCGTGTATACATCACGGGATCCATATTATGTAATATGCTTGATTAACATCAAATTTGAAAATTACAGAGTTTAGCTGGCAATTATTTCTTTACTAGCAGATGCTCCAGAAGAAAGAATTTTCAAAATATTAATTGGATGTATTATTACATATTAATCAAAATTTAATGTTTTAAACTTCGGAACATACCATTGTACATTCAGACCATATAATTTTTATACTGTGAAGGTGGTTTGTCATTAACCTCTTAACGATCGGATAATTTTCAAGGAAACGGCCATAAAAGTGTCTATTTGTTTTATTTAGGTAAATTATATAAAAATAAGTGTACGAATAACATATGCATTCAATTTTTAATTTTCGATATTTTTTAGATTGAAATTTTATGAAAAGCCAACATTTAAGCTCATTTTGACTGAATGTTGGTTTCCGAGCAAGCAGCGAAAATTTAAGAAAAACGTCTTTTAAACATTAAAAGAGAATTTAATTAATCTTGCGTCTAATATAAATACAGATTAGTTCATTTTTACTGTGTGGTAAATTTCAAAGCACGAGTTACAATCTGGGCAGTAGTTCCGAGTTTACTTCCTGCGTCTCTTATTGTTTTCGTCTCTCCTGGATCAACAAACTTTGCACTCCGCAATGAACACAGTATTAAAAAATATTTTTTAACACAGAACTCAAACCACGTGTAAGGAAGTAACTAGGTGGGCTCTGGGCTAAGATTTCAAAATACATATTACAAGTATAATAATTGTATTAATGCTACCACCTGGTTGAAAGTAAACTATCTGCAATTACATTTAAAATAGACTATTACTGTTATATGGTGTTTAAAATGAGAAATAAAATGTCTTCCAGGCAAAAGAAATGAATTGTTTTTAATTGTTTTGTCGCGTTTCTATTGAACACCCCAGCCTGGAAATATTAGGGGCGCGAGAAGTTGAGGTACAAACCTCAGCCCGTCATTTTCACGGGAGCGAGAGTTAAGAGATTAAAGATATAAGAGTAAGCTCGGAACTCCTTTTTGAATAAAGAATTAAATTGCAAAATTTAATCCATTAGAAAAAAATAACAATTGCATCTTTCGAATGGAGATTTTCAGCGTGGATTACACCTACTACGTTTGGCGCGTAATATCAGAAAAAAATATTTCCTCGTGCAAGATTTTTATCCCAACGAAGCAGCATGTATAAAAACAGCTGAAAGTAAGAAATATTGAATAAAGAACAAGGACTCAAAATTTTTTCTGAACTATTGCCAAATTTAGACAAATGGTCATTGCAAAAGCAATAAACCTTTGTTAAATACTCATTTGTACTTGAGTATAAACAGTGAGGGATATAGAGACAAAGGCTGCTTTCCTACAGAAGCGAAAAAGCTGCAGTTGTAGGATATCAAAGTACTTGAGGGCTTGAATAAAGTTCCTTAGATTATATTTGCTTGCGAGAGCTTGAGAAAAAACAAATGCTCGGCTGTTCAATTCTGAGTTTTTTCTAAAGCGCTTCTCTGACTCTGTATTTCGAGAATTTTAACCAGATGTGGAAAATGTCGTTGTCTTCTTTATATTGGATGCAAAAGCAGTTGTCTGAGAAAGTGAATTTATGAAGAAGGCTTGGAGCTATGATCATTTCACAAATCGCCCGTACTCTACGTTTTTTCTTGAATCCTACATCTAGTTCAATTAGTGAGGATGTCCGGGAAATCCCCAAATACTCATTTGACACTTGAAAGAAGTAAGATATTGAGATTTATGGTAACAATGGGGTTATCCGCTGTTTCCATATTTAAAGAGCAAATAATAATAATAATAATACACACAAAAACAAACTGAAGCATCAGTCAGTTAACAGTTCAAAAGCAGTTCAGCTAGTGCGATTTCATACACTTCCGGTAGTTCCAGTGAAAAGAAGAGTTACAATAAGACGGAGTGTTCACGCAACACGGAGTGGTGATAAAGAAAATAATCTCAAAATAAGTTGGAACAGAATTTGTTCAAAAAAAGTTAATAGATGTTGAAATGCTTCAACGCTTGAAGAGAAACTTGCAGATTGGTCTTCTTTGCAGTTATTTTACCCAGAACATTTTTGAAGGAGAAATCTTGTTTATCTAACTATCGAAAAGTCCACAATTTGTCTCTATAATAGGTATACTTTTTGCAAGAGAGAATTATGTATTGAATATCCTTGATGCTATTACATTCCCAACAAAGAGGATCATTATGAAGGTTCAAACGGTTCAACAGTCCTGGTGTTATATTTTGTTTATTAGTCTAACCAAGACGACATCTATCCTTCGATTTTTGACCAGGAAGCAGTGCTTCAACGCTAGGGATAATACTTAAGATGATACTTTCACCTAAGTAAATGAAGTATTTACTGTTTCTATAATTATTGATTGTGATCTGAGGCTTCTGTATCTTGAGGCTTGAAATAATATCTTCAAGATAGATTCATTCAATCCAAGGTTTATTTTCTGTAACTTCTTTGGCTAAGTGATCTAAAAGCTCGTTCCAGTTGAAATTGGAATAATCAGGTACCCACAGGAAGAATATTTTTTGATTTAATTTGGTTAAGGTTTCAACTTTGGATGCTACGCGTTGGATAATTTTTGGTGATTGGAGTGAAACATTCGTCAACAATGTGAGCGCAGATTAGCTATCTGTAAGAATTTAAAAAATCCTCATTTGGTTGCGTATTGTGCGGATATTTTATGGTCATAAATGTTACAAACTTAGTAAAACAATATTTATTTTTACATATAAAAAATATTATACACAGATACACAGATTATTAAGTTCAGAATCACAGAAAAGGAGAAACTTCTGTTCCACATTAGTTGACTGCAGTTAGTTATTAAAATTTGTTGTTTTCTTTTAGTTGTTGTATATGAATGGTTTCACTTCCATTGGTTTAGGGATGGGACAAAATTTAAAGGGTATTTGAATCTTCAGTTTAAGAAATCATGATTGATTCACCGATTTTTTTTTAAAAAAATTATGATTAAACATATAGCTGCGATCACATGCACCTACAAAAAAATGTATCTAATACAATATATATTTGTATAGTTGTCAAATATATTTTAAAATAATTCAAAAAGTTTATCAAAATTAGAGAAAATATTTGGCGGAAATGAAATCGATATCATTTAAAAGCTCCTTCCATAAAATTTTAAACAGGCTTTATGCAATAATATGCTTTGAAATTTTTGTGGGAAGACGTTAAAATTTTAAATTAATTTTTAGTATATGTCTGATAAAAATTTGAAAACCCCTTATTTAATCAATGCATACTTCTCAAAAATTAATTCCATGTCATATTTGGTAATTCTAAGTAGGCTTAAATGCTTTTGAACAATTTTTGCATATAAATTACAGATGTAGCACTCTCTTTTCCCCTACCGTAGGATTCACTCAGTACACGCCGCCCTCTGGTGTGTGCTTAGAGAGACAATCAGTGAAGCCTCTGTATTCGTGTTGTGTTGACGTGTTTTGTTCACTCTCTGTTTTGTGTTTGTGTGTAACGTAACCGTATATGTTTTAAAATAATAAATCAATGTTACACAAAAAGGCCTATCTTAATTAGAACCCACCAACCACCGGCCACATTGGCGCCCAACGAGTTTAAATTGCGTTTACATTGACGCCTAGCATTGAATTGCGCCCTCCGCATTGTCGCGCAAGCGTGCTTTAAATTTCGGCCTTCAAAAAACAGAGTAAAAGTTCCGAAAACAGAGGTTTGGCTCAAATTTTTTTTCAGGTAAAACCAATTCGAATGCACACCCTGTGCAAGATCATTGGATTATGTTAATTCCCCGCCCTGGAGGAAAAAGGCTTTCTATTGCTAAACGGATGGGATAGATCCCATCGTTGCTTCATTAAATGATAAGTACTTCTTTTGTTTCAATTTTTGAGTACTTTATTTCTTTAGCCATCCTGGTAAAGAATGAAATGCTAATTCATAAGTGTAGAAAAAAAAATTTGTTTTAACTTAATTTGCCACACCCCTGGCATATGTACACTAATGTTGTATAAAACTCATGATGTAAGAGTCAATTTAAAGTCTTGTAAAAGCAGTTCTTTAGAAGCTTTCCTCATATTTCTGTATGTATATTTTCTATTAGTGTTATATTTGTTTGAAAAAATGTTTCTTTCAACCTAATAATCTATAGTTTAAGTTTCATTCGGCAGTTTCGGTTTCGGAACGAAACGCAAATGTTGCTCTTTTGCGTAGCCATAATACGACCCGCCAAATGTCTGCTTCCCCCCCCCCTTCTATCGTTTCGCTTTTTGGAATATTAATGTGATACACCGGATGCAGAAAAATAAGCTGAATGATTCATTTATGATATATTAAATGAGTAGTATAACTGGCGTAAATAAATAAAATAGAAAGGAAAGATCTTTTCCGATTGTGGTTTCAAAGATTTAATGTGTATATATATATAAAAAAAAAAAAAAAAAAGTTATCATTATTTCTGTCAGCACTGTTCTGTGTTTTATTTTTAAGCGCATGGTATTGAAAATTTATATATTCTTTTTCCTTTTTATGAGTATTCGTACAACTTTTCATTATTATTCTTGATTTGATTATTCTTTAAGAAATGACATGTTCTTTTAATAAATTTTGGTAAATATTATTTTATTGAAGAATTAAATATAATCAATGGAAATTTTAAAATGTTATGATAACTTTCTAGAAAATTCATAAGGTTTAACCGATTACAATAATTTAAAACTTTATATTGTTATGAAATTAATATTATCTTTGATGAATCTTGTGCATTTGTGTTAAATTTTGTAAATTATTTAGTGATTGCAAGTTTTCTTTTATACTCTTAAATTTCTTTTAAATACAATGTAAAAGACGTGATTTTGTGAACAACGGAAAGTAGTGCCTAAACCTAACAACAAGGAATGAGTTTCTTGGGTAAGGGTCTTAAAGCCGATCTCATCTTTGTGGCTGAAGAAATGGGTATTGAAGTCCCGAAAGATGCGCGTCTCCCCGACATTAAAGACTTGATAATACAC
This sequence comes from Argiope argentata, assembly GCA_026289955.1. Taxonomy (NCBI): domain Eukaryota; kingdom Metazoa; phylum Arthropoda; class Arachnida; order Araneae; family Araneidae; genus Argiope; species Argiope argentata. The sequence goes on from JAOUZG010049283.1 coordinate 788,982, forward strand.
AGTAAAAACTACGATGAAGACTTTGTTCGAGAATTCCTAAATTCGGTGATCGGTGAAAGGATTGCCGCAAAAGAGGAAGAAAAAGTTTCTCGTGAAAACGCGTTTAAATTGGAAAAACTTCGTTTGGAATTAGAAGTCCAAAAACTTGGACAGCTGTCGCCTTCAAGTTCAGTCGTTGCATCACCAAATCAACTAAATTTACAACTTAAGAGTCTAATTCCTGAGTTTGACCCTCAACAAGATGACATGTCACTGTTTATCAATGTCTTTCAAAGACAAATGAAATTTTTAAAAATAGATAAGAAAAATTGGGTAGCATATTTACTTGGCGTCCTGCCAAATGAAGTTGTAAAAATTATTTCTAGAGAATCTGAGGAAAAAGCTCAAGATTTCGAACATATAAAAGCTATGCTTTTAAAAAGATATAAATTAAACGCAGAGAAATTGCGACATCTTTTCGCAACTCATAGAAAAAACCCAGAAAAATCTTGGAAGGATTTCCATTTTGAGTTAAGAAATTACTTTGAAGGATGGTTGGAGGAACTGAATATCCAGGACTTTGATAAGCTGAAGGACTTGATGATCCTCGATCAAATGAAAAAACGTGTCCCTCCTGAAATAAAGGACCATTTCTTGGATGTATGGTGTGAATGGGTCACTCCCGATGACCTAATAGAGAAACTGGACACCTACGACAGTCTGCGCCCAAACAGTAAAGAAACACAAGCTTACAAGTCGGAAAACTTCAAGAAACCAGCTGATTATGGAAAATCAAATAGATATAGGACTTTTAACGCTAAAGGCCCAAAGTTTCGAAATGAACACAATCCTGATCGACTGGCTCTGTCTGGGATTCCCAGTCAAAGTAGGCGGTATCCCGGGGTTCCCAGTCAAAGTAGGAGGGACTCCATTAACAAAGACAGAGCACACGAACGAAATAATGAAAGACTTGAAGATGACAGAAGACCCCTGAACTGTTATGGTTGTGGAGCTCCTGGAATAATCAAAGCAAAATGTCTTACATGCAACCCAGCATTGAAAGTAAACCCTGATGTATCGTCAAGTCTCAATCATATGAACTTTTACAGTTTTTCAATGGAGGATAAACAAATAAGCATCATTGATATCACTGTCTGTGACACTCATGCAGCTGTTTGTGCCGACACAGGTGCAACACATTCAGTAGCTGGGGAAAAGCTATTTGAACTTCTTAAGAAGAACGGCTTGAAATTCAAAAGCCAAGTTATAGATATGACACTAGCTGATGGCCAAATTCAGAAAACGGAAATACTCACTACAATTGTCGACATTACGGTTAAAGGTAAAAGTATTCCGACAGAACTCATTGTATTGAAAAACGCTCGAGGAAACAGAACTCTTCTAGGTGTTGACTTTTTGAGTAAAGCAGGAATCGTCCTAGATCTCTGCAACAGGCATTGGTATTTCTCGGAATCTCCGCGAATCAAATATGATTTTATTAAAACACCACCTGACATTAACGCTCTGCTGGCAGTTCCTACTACTCCAAATCCCTGTGATCTTCGTGAAAATGAAGGAACAAATCTTTCGCATGAACAAAAACGTCGCCTCAACTCCCTTCTCGTAGAATACGAGACATGCTTTCAACCAGGGGGAGAGCCTACACCTTTCATCGAACACAAAATTGATACTGGAGATAAGCTTCCTGTTGCAGTACCTCCTTACAGGTTGTCTCCTGCCAGACAAGAGATTTTGAAGAAGGAAATTGATTCACTTCTCGCCTCTGGAGTAATCGAAGAATGCGATTCTCCCTATGCCGCTCCAGTAGTGCTAGTTCCAAAACCCAACGGTGATTTTCGTCTTTGCGTTGATTACCGGAAGCTCAATGCGGTTACAAAGCCTGATCCCTATCCTCTTCCGCGGATGGATGACCTATTGCAAACTGCAAAACAAACAGCTTACATGTCTACCATTGATTTAAAAAGTGGATACCATCAAGTTCCAATGTATCCCCCTGACAAAGACAAAACTGCATTTGTTTGTCAATTTGGAATTTACAGATTTACAAGGATGCCGTTTGGATTAAAAACAGCACCCGCGACTTTCCAAAGACTCATGGACATTTTCCGAAATGGCCTTAAAGTCAAGACTTTAGCATATTTAGATGATTTGATTGTCATATCTTCTACATTTGAAGAACATCTTGAAGATTTACGTCAAGTATTTGATCGCCTGAAATACTTTAAATTGCATGCCAATAGAAACAAATGTAATTTCGCTTGCCCCAAAGTAAAATATTTAGGTCACTATATCACCAAGGCTGGTATTGAAGTTGATCCTGCAAAAGTTGAAGCAATAGCAAAAATTCCTCCTCCCAAAAACACAAAACAAGTCCAAAGTTTTTTGCAAACCTGCAGTTGGTATCGTCGTTTTATACATCAGTTTGCAGAAATTTCTCGCCCACTAAGCAATCTTACTAAGAAGAAAACCACATGGAAATGGGGCGAAGAAGAGCAGGGTGCATTTGATCTATTAAAGGAAAAACTAATCTCTCCACCGGTTCTAAAACAGGTCGATGACACTAAACCATTTGTTATCCGAACAGATGCCTCAAATTATGCTCTAGGAGCTATCCTTATCCAAGGAAAAGGTGAAGAAGAACATCCCATAGAGTATGCGAGTCGTTTACTTACTTCATCTGAAAGAAATTATTCTACAACCGAGAGAGAAGCATTAGCAGTCGTATGGGCTCTCGAAAAGTTCCGAGGTTACATAGAAGGTGCCCAAATTACAGTTGTGACTGACCATCAACCCTTAAAATGGCTGTTGAGTCTGAAATCCCCAACAGGCCGATTGGCAAGATGGGCTTTACAGTTGCAATCATTTGACCTGACAGTAGAATACATTCCTGGTAAAGCTAATGTTATAGCTGATATGCTTTCGCGACCTGTATGTGTTCACAACAATTCTAATTGTGAATTATGCACTATATCTATCGATTTGCCATCAAGAAAGGCCAGTGATATGCGTGAAGAACAGTTAAAAGATGACGATTTGAAGAAAATAATAGACTGTTTCGAAAACAATGATAAAGATGAAAATTTTGCGAACTGGTCAAACCGAGGTTACCTCATGAGTAATGGTTTACTCTATCGCTACTCTCCAGATTCTGAATCTGAAGAAGCACAATTGGTTGTCCCAAAGAAAGAAAGGGAAAGAGTTCTTCGAGAACACCATGATGCCCCTACAGCTGGACATTACGGCATTGAAGGTACTTATAATAAAATAGCCTCACGATACTATTTTCCTGGAATGAAATCCTACATTTCAGAATGGATAAAGCATTGTCCAGAATGCAACCGTTACAAGGCTAACAACCAAAAGCCTGCTGGATTGTTAAGAACTCCAGTATATTCTCAAAGATTCGAGATAATTTCGATTGACTTATTTGGTCCTCTACCACTGACGGCTACAGGAAAACAATGGATTTTTATTGTGGAAGACTGTGCTACAAGATGGGTTGAATTATTCCCTCTTGCTCATGCCACCGCGCATGAATGTGCTACAACATTAATCGAAGAAGTGTTTATGCGGTATGGCATACCTAGAAGAATCATCAGTGATAACGGATCACAATTCATTAGTTCCGTACTCCAACAAATCTGTTGTACTCTTAATATAGACCAATGTTTAATTCCAGTCTATTTTCCCCAAGCAAACCCTGTCGAAAGGAAAAACAGAGACCTTAAACCTCGTCTAGCAATACTTGTGGGAGATGAACATGATACCTGGCATTCGAAACTCCCTGTAATTCGATTTGCCATGAATACAACTATTTGTGATCCTACCGGACATACTCCTGCCTTCCTACAATTTGGAAGAGAACTGCGCACTGTTGACGATGTTGTGCAAAATTTCAAAGCCGTGGTTGAAAATGATAACTTTGTTCCAGAGATAACCCCATATCTCAAAAGATTTGCACATATCACTAATGATATACGAGACCGAATAGAAAAGAAGCAAGATCAACGGAAGAAATACTATGATAAAAATCGAAGAACTGTTTATTTTTCTCCTGGTGATAAAGTTTTGGTAAATTTGCATCCTATTAGCAAAGCCAAAAACAAGAAGACCTTAAAGTTTATGCCTAAACGTGATGGTCCATATCTTATACTAACTCAGAAGTCGCCAACATCATATGTTATTTCTAGTCTTGACAAGCCGTCAGAACCTATTGCAACCTATCATGTTTCTGCACTTTCGCCTTTTAAAGATGTGGCTTCAAAGCCAATTGCTCCACTCAGAAAGCGAGGTCGACCACCAAAAATCAATGTGGCACCCCATGCCACAAATCAAGACGTTTCA
>JAOUZG010049283.1:793335-805287 GCA_026289955.1 Argiope argentata
ATGTGGCACCCCATGCCACAAATCAAGACGTTTCATCTGCACCAAAAGTCACTGTGGCGCCCCATGCCACAAATCACGACGCTTCATCTGAACCAAAAATTACTGTGACACCCCATGCCACAAATCAAGGAACTTTGTTTATGCCAAAATCTTCTCGGCTTAAACCCTTTACCCAGAGACACCAAAGGCCAAGAACACAGACTGCTACAAGAGCTCCTACTTCTAGTACTGGCTACTTGCCGGGACGTCGGCGCAGCCAGAGGGGGAGACTGTAGCACTCTCTTTTCCCCTACCGTAGGATTCACTCAGTACACGCCGCCCTCTGGTGTGTGCTTAGAGAGACAATCAGTGAAGCCTCTGTATTCGTGTTGTGTTGACGTGTTTTGTTCACTCTCTGTTTTGTGTTTGTGTGTAACGTAACCGTATATGTTTTAAAATAATAAATCAATGTTACACAAAAAGGCCTATCTTAATTAGAACCCACCAACCACCGGCCACACAGATAGTTTACCAGACTGTAATCAATGCCATGGTAAAATGTTTTATTGTTTCTTTCCTAACGCTCAGTCTAAACAAAACGTTGCTCTCTGAAATTTATGAGTATTCTCAGGAAATGTTGAGTGAAATAGAAAATAAAACATAATAAAATAAAAAGGTTAAAATAAAATTTGCTATGCATATTTCAATGAATCGTGTCAGAACTTAATTTCTTGAACGCCCAAGCACCACCTGCTCGTGCAAGTTAAATTATATTTTTATTCCTTTTAATTGCTTCATTGAATGAGCCACTTTAGTATTGCAAACGATCCGAAAAACTTTGTCTCTCATTGATTGTTTTTAAAAAAATATCACATTTCCTATTTATTTAGTTTCATATGATCACGTGCTTAAAATGACATTTTTCTAGGTTTTATTTGCTGTAGAAATTAATTATTTATTTATAATCAGAGCTTTTGTAAATGCAATGGCATCGCGTTATTAAAAGCTGAGTTTTTAAGATGTTCGGGCAGATATTGAAATTTTCATTTTTCGCCTATGGATTTTTGTTGAAGCCAAAAGCTTCATCCCAAAAACAGCATCATGCTCTGATATGATAATATGCTAATATTTCTAGTACCATGAAAAGTGAGGCTTGGCAAGAAAATTGGCAAAGAGATACTACTTATTTCTTTCAAATTTCGGCCCTAAATACAGTGACACAGAAAAACAGTGTTAGTGAAGGTTTCGTGATAACTAAATAATTAAAAAATTTAACTATACGTCACTTTGGACAAAATATGTTTTCTAACACTTTTTAGAAATCTCTTTAAATGAAAACAGACACAGAAGTTGACATTTCAAAACATTTTTTAATATAATTTATTCTTTCGCTACTTTTAAAATACCCACATCTTTAAAAATCTAAAGTCTGTAACAAAATTAACGGCTTAAAAATATTTATCTCATTTTGTTTGTAAAGAACCGTTGGCTGAGACAGTCAAGATTCTAGCAATGACGCGATTCCTTCAGCTGCCTGTAAACTAGTCTAGTTACTATCCCGCTGACGTCACAGTTTCACAGCTGTGCGAACACTTCATCAGCCAGCTCGTTTTAAATCACTTTTCCAATCCTGAGTTGACGATGTTAAAAATAGCCCCGTTTACTCTACTGGCACAAGGACTGCCTCCATTTTTTTTTTTTTTTTTCGATCTGTAACGTTAAGTGCCGAATGGGTGTTTTGAAAGAAAAAAAGGGGGCAAGTTAAGCCTTTCTACCACCCTATATTTCTTCACTCAAAATGAAAAAAAAAAAAAAAAAAAAGTAGCTGAAAATAGAGGGCACAGCTTCTTTTGTGACGCCTTGATTCAAGCATTTAATTCATCGCTGAACGTTCAAGTAAAAAAAAAAATCAAATTTTGAATTTTAAGTTTGAGATTTAATGTTTTATACTTAATTGGTTTATACTATATTGATCCGACTTAATTGATTAAAACTTTGCATTATGTGCATATAAGTTTCATATCACGCAAACAACAAAAATAGCGCAAATCTATTAATAGTTTTATGTTATGCAGCTGAAAATAAAACATTCAACTTTTTTTTGCCACGTTTCGATTCAAGCATTTAATTCATCGCTGAATGTTCTAGTAAAAAAAATGCATTTCGAATCTTAAGTTCAAAACTTTACAAAAGAGTTATATTTTTGGTTTGTCCTATCCTGAACTGGCTAATTGAAAATGTCTTTACATTTGATTTATATGCAGTTTTACACGCAATTAAGAAAAACAATGCCAATCCCATTAATATTATCATGTTAACCACTTTTCACAAGTCTGATTGCATTACTGAATTTTTAATTTTTAATCTACATTTAAATGAAGCTTTTAACTAATTTAACATTCAAAAATATTTTATTTCAAATGATCTTTTATTATCATAGGAATTAAAATGATAATAAATGCCCCAAATAGAATGTGTCATATAGATTAGGAAGCTTAGTAAGTTCATTGATCAAACGGTTAATGAATACGAATGTAACCTCCTCACCCTCGAAAAAATCAATCAAATTAATCAACACTTCAGCGTTGCTAAAAGCACTTGAAAGAAGTTTGATTCCATGAAGCAATAGAAGCAAGTCTTGAATTTAATACCAGCTAAATAGAAACATTGTCGCAAAACAAAATACATTTGAAAAGCCTTTTTATTTTTTTAAAAAAATTCAACGTCTGATTCATTAGTTTGTCGAATTTCATATACAAATAGTGAGGCCGGGATAGCCTGGTTGATAGGGAGTTAGATACGCAGTACTTGGGCTGAGAGTTCAAACCCTCTAGCCAAAGACACTTCGTGTGTGTGTGTGTGTGTGTGTGTTGGCGCAAGTTAAATCTGTCGTGGTTACAAAGTCCTCCATGAGAGTAATATCACTATGTCAGAGGTGATCGTTCTCGGTTCCAGGTCTGATTTCAATGTATGAATGAAGTCAACCCCCTAAAAAGGGTTTGTGAGTATATGAGCTAGAAGTCAAACTTCTGCCCCCCCCCCCCCGGTGCTCAGGGATCCATACCCTCAGGAGCTTTCCCCCAGAGGGCACCTTGTAATTGAGGATGAGATGCTTCCGGTATAGGGGTTGGATCTCGCCAACCTGGTGGGTACATTAATAAGTGGGGGTCAGATTCCTTCCATCGATGATGGGATGTATTTCCTTCGGGGAGGGCTGTAACGTGACCGGTGACGGCCATTAGGACTCAACCACAGTTCCCGCAAATTGCTGTTTTGGTTTGTAAGGTGTTTGAGTTTCTATGGTTAATCCGTGTGCCTTCGTGGTGGGTCGGAGAGTCTGTCTATGACTTACCCTCAGGAGCTACTGCACCCCTTCTTCCTTTGTAAAGTGAAACACTAGAACAAAATGCTGATTAATTGAAATTGTAATTAAAATTTGTAATAGCAACAAGTACTATTGAAAATATAATTACTTACCTAATTTGATAACCCTTAATTCAACTGTCTGCTCTATAAAGCATTGCATTCTGCACATAATTCGGTTGAAGTCGTTGTGATTCTGATGGTAAGGCATCGGTTTTGGCGTTGGAGGATTTCGGTTCTAAATCCGATGCCAAAGAGAAATACTGTTGAAGCTTGTCGAACCTATTGAGGGCTTTTATGGAAACTTGAAAGAAGAGGGTACCAGCGCCCTCGTCGTCCACGTCGCCTGATCTCTGTTCAAAATTGAAAGTTCATTTCCAAGATAACCCAAGTATGCTTTAAAGCAGGACATTAATATATCTAAATTATACCACTAAAAAATTGCAAAAGAAAAAAACTTTATTATTTAATAAAGTTATAGTTCTATTATAATTGATTATTTTTTTCTAGATGACAAATAAATAACTGATTTAGTCTTTTTAATTTGGTCCAGTGGACACTTGCAGTTCAGAAATGAGCAGCACTGTTAAAAACATTTATCAAAAGATAACGATTATAAGAAAACTGCGTTACTCTCAAGTAACATAAATTTTTATGAATTACATAGCAATAAAGGAACAAAGATGCTGATATTTTCTTCTTCAGTGATTTTATGATAAATGTGTGAGGCTTCTAACATAATCATAATGATACAAATTTCTTTTCTTTTTGTCAAGAGAAATAATGCAAATATTGGAAGAGCAAATTCAAGAGGTAAAATTATCCCAGCCTCCCTCCCACACACATCTCCAGTTTCGCCCAGCTTTATTAAAAGTGAGTGTAAAATAGGATGCAACAATTAATCTGAAACGTTCGTCCTTTTTATATGTAATAATAAATAGTAAAAGATCCCTGTGAAACAATTTTATATGAATAATATTTTAGCCCTACGAGTAACCTTTTAATTCAACAAAAGAAAAATGAATATTGTATAAACCAAAAATTGGTTCTGACAAGATAACAAGAATTGGATCCAAAAACTCATAAAAGACCAATAGAAAAAAAAAGCTCACTAACCTCCTTCTTTTCTTATTAAATTACGTTAAATTAATTTTTTAAAAATGAAAAAAATCCAATAAAGGAAATTTAAAAAAGTAAAATCAGAAAAATAAATGCGTGTTAAAAAATGTAACTTTTAAAGAGTTTTTCATCCAATTTTAATTATAAATAAAACATACTAAAATCATTAAGTTTAAGCTAACTATCAAGGGTTTTCTGATCAACCGTAATTGTACAAAGAATTTTATTCTTTATTTTTTTAATATTGAATATTTTTATTTTTCAAAAACTAAAAAAGGGCAATATACTCTCGGAAATACAAAAAAGAAAGAAAAGAAAAGAAAACTAGCCAACTTTATTAACAAGTTTGTTAACACAAAAAAACGTTTTTTAGGCTAATAAATATTGATGTTGAACTCAATTTTTTAAAAATTTCAACTAGTTATTTGATAAGACAAAAAAAATTCATAAAATAAGAATAATTTTGCGAATGCGAGGCCAAAATGGGAGGAAAAAAGTGAAATTTTAATTTCGCTTCGTTTTATTGTGGGAGTCATAATTTGTACAAAGAGAAACGATGGTATATCTACGTCAGCTTACATCGCGATAAAGGAGCAACGATTCTAATATTTTTTCTGTTAGTGTTTTTATAATCAGACTCTGATAGGGATTTCCACATATCGATTTAAACAAAGGAATTTTAGGTACTTCTTTAAAAAGGTATGCAGGTGTTAAGGAATTTTCTCCTTTCCTTTCTAAAATAGGAACGACTCAATCAGCAATTTTATTAAATGCGCATTAGAAAAAATTAAATAAACGTTTATATTGTTACGTTTTTATGCTTAGCGGGTTCGGATTGAATGGACTTTACTTGAGGACAGCACAAACAAATTTATTTACAGCTATTTACAGTTATTTACAGGATAATTAATAAAGTAAAAATTTCAGATAAATACAATCCAGCAGCCAACAGACAATTACAGCGTAAATTCAAGTCTTACGTACGATAAAAACAGACTGCAAAACAGCTATCGCATAGCACAGCAACAGTAAATCGCAGCGAGCTCAATAACACAGCGTTAACAGCAAACGCAAACACAGCTCACAAATCCTTTAGTCCAGCGAGACGCTTTTTATTACAAAACAAACTCTCCACTAACTCGATCAAATCACTATAGCAACTAACTAACTCGCTCCGGCTATTCGTCCTTATATAGCCGAAAAGCGCGTGCACCTGCATTCTCGTGAAAATTCTCAAAACAACGCGAACAATCTAGCGGCTACTAGACTATTCCTTTCGCCAAACCAATCAAGCTGGCGCGAGGCTCCTCGCCAAACGTGGCCAACTTTGGCGAGTTTTCGTGCCGCTCGCCCGCTTGTAACATTGCCCCCTCCTCAAGGACTGCACGTCCCGGGCAGTACAGACCCCGAGCAGAAGGCACTCACAAGTAACAATTCCATACACTCAAAATTACAGACATAATCATTGAAAAAAATTAACATAAAGAACACTATTTACAAATATACAGGTCATATTTACATAAATGAGGAAACCATGGTTTCAACTAATTACTTGACAAATCACCATAATAAGGGGCTAGCCGGTCGTAATGTACTACTCTTGGTTTTGAGTTCGGTGACTTCCTTATTCGAACCACGACGTCATTCAGTCTTTTCACGACTGTATAAGGGCCTTCCCAGGAAGACTGCAGCTTCGGAGAGAGTCCCTTTCGTCGAATCGGGTTCCAGAACCATACCTTGCCACCTTCCTTGAATTCATGTCCGGTGGCTTTAGTGTCGTACCTGGTCTTCATCTTCTCCGTCGCTATGTTGATCCGATCTCGGGCAAACCTGTGTACGTCTTCTAAACGGGCCTGGAGGTCTTGAACATAATCCACAGGCGAAGAATATCTTCTGCCTGTGATCTTCTGTTCGGTGGACACCCGAACAGAAGATCACAGGGCAGTCGGAGTTCCCGTCCAAAGAGCATCTTGGATGGTGTGAAGCCAGTCGTTTCGTGAACCGCGCTTCTATAAGCAAGCAGGAACAAGGGTAGTTTCTGATCCCAATCTTGTTGGTTTTTCGAAACGAAAAGAGAGAGGTTATTTAGAATAGTACGATTGAACCTCTCTACCATGCCGTCTGATTGGGGATGAAGAGGTGTTGTCTGAGTTTTGTCGATTCGAAGAAGTTTGCAGAGTCCTTGACATACAGCAGAAGTAAAATTCCTCCCTTGATCAGAGTGAAGCTGAAGAGGTGTTCCAAATCTGGAAATCCAGTTCTGAAGTAAGACTTCTGCTACAGTAGTTGCCTCTTGATCAGGAATTGGATAAGCCTCTGGCCACTTCGTGAAATAATCCATAACAACTAGAATGTTTCTATTTCCATTGTCCGTCCGAGGAAGAGGTCCCAAGATGTCAAAGGCGATTCTCTCAAATGGTGCACCTACATTATACCGCTGTAACTTACCACGACTGCGTGTTTTTGGTCCTTTACAGGCGTTACAGTCATCACATGTTCTGCACCATTCTCGAACATCCTCTTTCATGTTTTTCCAATAGAAACGCTCCCGGACATTACGAGTTGTCTTCATGATTCCGAAGTGACCACCTGCAGGACTGCTGTGTAAATACTTCAGTACTTGATTTATCCTTGATCGGGGAAGTACAAGTTGCCACTTAAATGACTTCCCATCTTCGGACTCCCATTTTTTATACAAGATACCATTCCTAATTTCGAGTGAATTCCAGAGAGCCTGTTGCTCTATATATTCAGTTCATAAAGATAAGTTATAGTAACATTATTATTATTTCAGAATGATTAATGCAGATTATATTTCTTATTAAAAAGAAGCGAAGCTATATCATGTCAACATCATTTTTATTCCATCAACAATCAACTAGTGTTGCCAATTCTTTTAGAACAAACTTGTGAAAACAAAGATAATAATAATACAAATATAGCTGCTACAAATACACAGATATAGCTGCTACATCACTCCTTCCCCAGTAACAATGGAGTTACGAGACAGTTTTCAACAAGAAATTTATACAGATGTGAAATATATATATATACAAATGAAATAATATTTTGATATTATTAAAATAATAATTAATATTTTGATATTATAATTGCCGTTACATTACTCCCTTGCCAGTAACAAAGTTACGATAAACAGAGAATGCATGGAATGGCATACTTTGACAATTAATTTCAACTTGCTGTTAACATTTGAATACTCATTACAGTAAGTAAATTATTCCTTACATAAAATATTAATATTCATAGAAAGAAAAACTTTATACAAATAATGTTACGCAAGGAATTCAAGAAAATACAGCTTAAATACTTTCTGTTTAGCAATGAAAACAATAAATTTTGTTATATGATTAATTTTCTATTATACAAATATATATATATGTAAATATAAATACACATATAAACAAATGAAATAAGAATAACCAACTGAAAATACTTAATCCCTGTAACGCACTGGAAATCTCACATGTCTACCAGAGCGTGTAATTTTTTTCTTTTGAACATTTTTGTTCAACAGGTCTGATGATTGGTTTTCAGTTTCTGTATCTGTTGTCGTAAGAGTTTCGTTGGGCACTGTTTGGGCATGATTTGATTCCAGAAGGGGAACCTGATTGTCAGTTAACAGATATGCAGGTTTTAATCTATCAATGGATACATTTATATCCTTGCCATTAATTTTAACAGTGAAATATTTTTCATGTCTTTTCATGATTAGAAAAGGTCCATCATACGGTGGTTCCAAAGGCTTCCGAATTCTATCAACACGTATGAAGACATGTGTACTATGGCCCAAGTCTTTGTGAATGAAAACCGATTTAGAAGATTTTCGGTGAGATTCTAATGGTTTTAACTGTTCCATCTGTTTTTGTAATTCTTTTGCAAACGTATCAGTATCCCAGCTATTTTTAGGTTTTTCAAAAAACTCTCCTGGTAGCCTGATAGGTTGTCCATAAACCATTTGTGCAATGGTGTAATTCGTATCACCACGCAGAGCAGCTCTTAGTCCCAACAATACTGTAGGTAAAGTTTGAGTCCATTTAATGGAATTATGTGCCCTTATTGCGGCTTTTAAGGTCCGATGGATCCTTTCAATTTTTCCATTACATTGTGGGTGGTAAGCTGTTGTTGTACTTATATGGAAACCACATATAATTCCAATATTTGTAAAAAGTTCAGACCGAAATTGACTACCTTGATCGGTGACAACACGATAAGGCATTCCGAAACGTGAAATCCAATGATCATAAAATTCTCGAGCCACTGTTTCGGCGGTCACATTTGCTAAAGGTATAACTTCTATCCAACATGTGAATCGGTCGATGCAAGTAAGACAGTACGTTTTACCTTCAGAAGTAGGTAATGGACCTATGATGTCAATATGAATAATAGAGAATCTATCATCTACTTTGTTGTAATTGGCAATTTGTGAACGTGTATGCCTGTTAATTTTATTCTTTTGGCAGTGGATACAAGACTTTGTCCATTGGATGATATCTTTCCGAATGTTGAACCATATAAATCTGGAAGATATTTGTTTAACAATAGATTTCACACCAGGATGTGCTAAGTCATGAATTTTGTGAAAAACTTGCATTCGAAATTCTTGAGGTATAAATGGACGAATTTTTGAAGTCGAAATATCGCACCAAAGTAATTTTCCTGAATCCAGAGGATATTGTTTGAAAATCAAAGACGGTTTCAAGCGTAGCTCGTTAAGATCTTGATTATCAATTTGCGCTACTGCAATTTTATCATAATCTATTTCTGAGATACTTTCTATCCTGGATAATGAATCAGCGACAATATTTTCTTTTCCGCCAACGTAACGAATATCTGTTGAAAATTCCGAGATATATTGTAAATGGCGTAATTGTCTAGAAGAGGCTTTTTCATTTTTTTGTTGAAAAGCAAATATTAGAGGTTTTTGATCTGTGTAAATTATAAACTGTCTTCCTTCAAGAATATGCTTGAATTGTTTGATTGAAAGGTATATGCCTAACAGTTCCCTGTCATAAGTACTATATCCTTTCTGAGCATTAGATAACTTCTTAGAAAAGAAGGCTAAGGGTTTCCAACTTTCTCCTTCCAACTGTTGCAGCACGGATCCAACAGCGAAGTCTGAAGCATCACTGAAGAGAGCTAACGTTGAGTCAGGATTTGGAAAACTTAATAATGTAGCATTCGCTAGATCTTTTTTGCACTGCTCAAATTTCTCTTTTGCTTCATCGGTCCACGGAATTTTACGTTTATCCTTCTTTTTGGAACCTTTTAAATACTCATGAAGAATTGCTTGGTTTTTGGCAGCATCCTTAATGTATCGCCTATAGAAATTAATGAGACCAAGGAAGGTACGCAATTCATGAATAGTTTCAGGTAACTTATAATTCAAGATAGCATTTACCCTTTCAGGAAGAGGTTGAGAGCCTTGCGGAGTAATCAGGTATCCTAAAAATTCTAACTGATTAGCACCAAAAATCGACTTTCCAAGATTTATACGAAGACCGTATTTATTTAAACGAGAGAAAATTATTTTTAGATGCTCTGAATGTTCATCTTCGGTTGAAGAAGCTACTAAAATATCATCTAAATATGCAAAAACAAAGTCCAATCCAAAAAACACTTCATTAATAAAACGTTGAAATGTAGATGGGGCATTCCTTAATCCGAAGCTCATAACGTTAAATTCATATAAGCCGAATGGTGTTATGATTGCTGTTTTTTCTTTATCTTCTTCCGCTATTGGGATTTGAAAATATGCCTTAAATAAATCAATTTTTGAGAATATTTGTTTGTTTTTTAAGATATGATGAAAGTCTTCAATTCGTGGAATGGGATAACGATCGGGAATCGTTTGTGCGTTTAATCGCCTGTAGTCCCCGCATGGTCGTAAACTTCCATCCTTTTTGACAACTAAATGGAGTGGACTGGCCCATGGAGATTTTGAAGGTCTAATTATATCATTATCTAACATAAATTTGAACTCCTGTTTGGCTAATTTTAATTTATTTGTATCTAACTGACGAGCTTTTGAAAAAACAGGTGGACCTTTTGTAGCTATATGATGTTTCACATTATGTTTTGAACTAGAAATTAACAAATTTGGTTTGGTTAAATTCGGATATTGTAACAACAATTTCGCATACTGAGAATTTTTATTAGTCGTGCTTATGCTATCGGCACTTGTTATGCATGTAATATGGCTTCGAATTGATAAATTTGTAACGCCATCTATTAATCTTCTATTATGCATATCAATTAGTAATTTAAATTTGGTTAAAAAGTCTGCGCCTAAGATAGCACGATCCACTTTAGCAATTACGAAAGGAAACTGGAATGGTCGACGCAGGCCTAAATCCAAAGTTAAAATTTTAAAACCAAAAGTGGGTATTACTGTTCCATTTGCAGCATACAATTTAAAGGAATTACATACTTTATGGTTTGATGTGGCTGGAATAATAGAAAGATCAGCACCACTATCAACAAAAAAGCGTAAACCGGTTGTTTTATCGGTAATAAATAAACGGTAATTACGGCAATCTTCAAATTTCTTCGCAGCAGAATCTGCCGTCGAAACTACTGCTGTTCGGAGTTTTCCGACTTTTTCCAACTGCATGGACTCTTGCATTTATTCGGATAACATTTATTTCCGAATTTGAAATGAAAATAACACAATGTTCCATTGGGATTATATTTCTTTCTAGACTGACTACAACTCCTATCTCGACGAAAATCGGATTGGCGAAATTTATTTCTAGCCTGTCTGTGCACTTTTAGTTCCGAAATTTTTTTTTCTAGGTTAGAGATTTTTTTCAGCATTGTACTCATCACAGAATTCTCAGAATCAGCAGAATAAATTTCTGTAGATGAGCTCATTTCAAATATTTTATCTGCCATTATTGACAAGTTGTCTAAATCTTCGTTACTTACAACCAAAATATTTTTTATGGATTCTGGCAGCTTGCCAAGCCAGAGAGTACGCAAAACTTTATCGGATATATTTGTGCCGCCAAGCGATTTCATTTTTCTCAGTAGTTGACTAGGCTTCATATCGCCTAAAGAAATTCCTGTAAGCAATTTTGTTATACTTTTTTCTTCACTCTCTTTAAATGTACTGAGTAATCGCTCTTTTGCTGCAGCATACTTATCATTCCGATCACTTTGAATTATATCCCATATATTTTCAACTACTTTCGCTTCTAACTGCGCGACAAGATAATTAAATTTGGTTTGATCATGGTTTATATTTGCAATGGAAAATTGGGCTTCAACTTGGAAAAACCAAATTTCAGGTTTTTCTTCCCAAAATGGAGGATTTTTTACGCTTACCTTGTTTGCTTCATATCGCTCATTTGCAGCGTACAAAACAGAAGTGTCGCCGGTAGCCATACTACTGGATAAAAATTCTTTCACACTTAGGGTCACCAATTGTTGCTCTATATATTCAGTTCATAAAGATAAGTTATAGTAACATTA
>JAOUZG010049283.1:810287-834110 GCA_026289955.1 Argiope argentata
CATTTACCAAGCTGTTTTTTAACTTTCGCATTTCTTGAAAACCAATTGTGTCTGTTTAGTGTGCTTACATGTTTGAAAATTTGAATCTCATTATTCTATAAAAACGTAGAATTTTAGACCTTTCTCACCACCTCTATCATTTAAGTAAAATATCAATTCCGGATCAATCATTGCAGGGATAGAAAGAGAAAGATGATTAATACAATGAACAGAACATCTGAAGAAAATAATACAAAATAATACTATAAATGAATTATAAGACTACTAAAATTTGTTTGGTTAAAAAATATTTTGGTGAAAAACCTGTTATGAGACACAACTACATAAAATATTATTTGAAAATTTTAGCGAACATTAATACTGGCGAACCGACTGGTCGCCAAAGGCGGCTAGTATAATATAATATCGCATAATATTGTACAATATCGAGGAATATCCTGTGCTACCAAGAATTGTTTAATGTAAAATGCTTAATATTGTTATCACAGTAATACGCATACATATCATTTTCACAATATTAGATAGTATTCGTCTTTTAATAAACTTATTTTAGTTAATATTTTTATAAAACCTCAATTAAATTATTTAATAAGCAATAGATATTATTTTTTTTTGTCAGAATCAATACATGCATGTATCAATGCTTTTAAAAATCCCACTGCTCTATGAATCTTTTTACATTTACAATATTGTTAATATGGTGTTCGGTATTCCTCAATTCTACTCAACTATTATTCGACTTTATATTGCTGATGGACTTTCTTTTCAAAAGTTATTTATTTATTTAATCATTTTATGTTTCAATATCTGAAACACCAAATATTATTTTATTTATTTTCTAATTATTAAAGAAATAAAAGAAATTGAATTAATTATAATAAATCGAAACAATTTTTGAACACTTTAAGTATCGATTGTTAACCTTCGGTTTTACTTCTAATGTTTTGGGATTTTTTTTATTTATTTGATTTCTTTTGGAATAAATTTGTGAATCATTTTAATAACCTATATATGATACATTTCATTGATCTCCATCTGTTATGCAATAGTTATATTAGTATTTACATGTAATAAGCAATTTTATCTTGATCTTTATTATCATAGGGTACATTCCAGTTTGCTCATGACCATGACTGCGTTTCAATTATGTTTTTTTTTTTTTTTTGCATCATTTTCAGCCCTCCACATGTTCGATTTGTGTTGTTTTTAATTAATTGGTGAGATAAACGAACTTATATGTATATGTTTTATAATACTTCCAATTATATGTTGTTATAAATATTTAAGTCTTGAAAACGAATCTAACTATTATGATTCGCATGAAGAAAATGTATTTTATTTTAGTTAATTCCTATAAAATATAGAACGTAAACATTTGGGGAAAATCTTTTCTCAAATTGAATGCATAATTTTTTGATCCAATAAAAATTAGTACCCAGTGCAAAATGTTATTATTTGCGTCGCATACGATAATTCATCTACAATAATAATTTTATATGCATTAGAAGTGATTTTTTTATAGTTAAAAATGACTTCTCAGATAAATATTTCCTTTGCCTGCGATTTATTCTTATAAATAATATAAAATTATTCTAAAAAATTAAAATGGGTTATGATTTGTTGGAAACATTAGAAAGTACATTATTTTCTATTTGTAGTTTGTTAATGATTATTACTTCCATACTTGTTTTAAACATTAACATGTTTTTTTTTTACTGTTTTGAATGATAAACATTGTAGGTTAACAGCCATCAAAAACTTGTTATTTCATTTTTCTAGCTTTTGAAATTAGCCTAATATTTTCATTGTTGATGAATAATTTTGTATATTTTATAATTTATGTAGAAATTATTGTAATATCTCTATCTCTATAAATATTTATAATATCTAATCTGTATCTCATATTTCTAGATATGGCACAACAACCAGAAGATAAGAAACCAGATTTTAGTAATTTCCCAAGAGGAGCAATTGGAATTAAAGGCCTACCTGTTGGACGTAATGCAAGGTATGTTATATAACATTTTGGGAAACATATAATATAATATTAGAATATTTTAGGATTTGTTTTTGGCTGATATTGTAAATAAACTAACATTTTAATATTTTCATTTAATTGCTGTGAAATCCAAAGATATAGACTGGATATTTTTTATTAATTATATAAATTTCATTTTTTGATAAGAAAAAAGGCACGCCATGTAGAAATAAGAAGGAATTATCTAATTCAAACCTTGCACAAGTTGGTATGAAGTTGCAACTTTAATTTTACTGGACCATAAAATTGTAACTTCAATAATAGATGACCATAAAAATGTTTGTTGCAAAATTATAAATGTGGCTTATAGAACAATAAGTTATTGCTCTAATTCTAAAGCTATAATTTCCCCCTCCCTTTTCTTTTTATTAAATAAAGTGGACCAAATAATAATTTTCTATTGAACCATTTCTTAATTAATCATCTAAAGCAGAAATATAACGCACTCTACATCCACCATCTAAAGTAGAAAATGAATTACATGTTAAGAATGTTAAATTTTTAATACAGCTTCAAGTAGCCCTATTTTATTAAATACAAAAATAGTTCTCTCAATCAGATTCAGTGCATGATTATAAAAAATGAATATATTTTATGTTAATATCAAAATTTTAATATTCAGTTATAAATCCATTTTAAAGTTTATCATACTAATTATTTACTTAAAATTATAAGACAGTTTTCATGTAAATATATGTACACTTCTAAAAAATATTCATAATAGTCTGATTGTTGTAAATTTTGATGGTCTTCCAAATGTTCATAAAAATTTTTTTTGCTTTAAAATTTGTAATTAATATGTAATTTAATTTGTTTCATCTGACTCTTGAATCATAAAATGTCTTAGCTGAGTTCAGTATTTGAAATCAATCTGAAGCTAGTAAATTTTGATGAACTTATATTGTTCATATGATTAGTGATTCTCCAATTCAAGAACATTTGGATATAATTTGTAACAATATTTATGTTAAATTCTAGAAGTCTAATCTAACTTCAAATTGAACTATAATTCCAATGGAATGAAATTTAAAATTCTTTCTTCATGACACTAATGCTCTAAAAAAATCTAAAAGGAATTTTACTATGTATTAATATACATTTATAATTTCGGTTTTATCAAAATGCCTTTTATAAAGAACTACATACAGTAAAACATATGAAATGGTGTTAGAACTTCTGGAACTATGAATGATATAATTATTATAACTAATTACGATAATCCACAACTCTTAAAATCATTTCAAAACACATTTATTTTGCTTATATAAGCATTTTGCATCATACATTGTTTTGACAAATTCGAGTTATAACATTTTGACATGGTAATGACATAGTGCAAAATTTAAAATGAACGTTCTTGATTACATAATATTTTTCAGTAGACAAAAAAATTTCATTTTGCAACTTATATTAATTCTGATTATGCAATTAAGTTGAATAGCATGTCTCTTCGAAAAACAATGTAGATTTATTTCATCATAAGTCAAAACCCTTTTCATATATTCTTGAAACCATATTCAGTATGAATTACCAAAAGGTTTTATTTATTAATTTGTTGAATGAGGATTTTTTAAGTGTAATATTGTAGTAAACTAGAGAAACAAGATATTTTGGTGAATTTTTAGTCTTTGAGAAAACTTATGCTGATTGAAGATAGTAAATTATCTCTGCTCATGAATCAGCTGTGAACAAAAACAAGTGGCATGAGATTGATACCTTATGAATGATTGAACAGAATCCACACACATACACACTGCGCCTTGTTTTGAAAGCTGGACACTTGAAATTTTAAAATATACTATCTCTCAGTTTCATTGTGTACTTTACATTTTGTAGTGATATTAAGAAAATATTTAATAATATTTTTTGTAACTTATTCAAAATTCTGTTTTTCAGTAAATTATTCTGAAGTATATTATTAACTATTCATTCATAAGCTACAAATCAACAATCAATCCCCTTCTTCCTTTTTTTAATTCATAACATAGTTTTGAAAAGAATATTATATATACTTAAGTTAATATAATTGATACTTATTTGCACTATATAAAGGAAATAGAAATATATAATTAATATTAAAATGTATAAAGCTGTAAGACATTTTGCTTCAGAATAAAAAGCTTAAATTCATTATTTGAATAAGAACAGTGATTTTGAGTGCAAATAAATGCTCATAAGATAAACACCAAAATTATAGCAAGTGCATATTTAAAATAAATAATTTAAGGAATTGGAGTAAAGTATTGAATAAACTAAAGTTTATGTAATTTTCATAGGACTTCTTAATCGAAATAAAATTGTGACTGATGTGTGATTTTTAAGAATTTCATATAATTTAGGATAATATTTCCCAGATTGGAATAAATAAATGCAGTCATATCTTACTTAATGTCTATCTCTATAATGAACGATTCACATAATAAATAAAATAAAATGTAGAATAATAATAATAATAATTGATAAAAATCAGTTATTATTAATCTTTTAGACTGAGTGAGAAGCAGACATTATGACATGACATACAGAATTGACCTATATCTTGGATATCAGTTTGTGTTGAGTGCTTGTTTGAGAATAATCCCTATTTGTGCATGCAAATAATTTCGGTCAATAGCATTGTTGAATAGGACTCCAAAGAGTTTGAGCAAGTGCCTCTATAGCATTAATTAACAGTATTGTTTCTCCAGCCAAGGTTATTAAGCTGGAGGTGGATAACAATGACATCAATGTTCATGTGGAAGAATATAGTTTTTTTCCCCTTTTTCTTTTTAAAAAAATAAAACTTCATAGATTTTATGAAGTTGCATTTTGTGTCACAGCAAATTGTTGGGGATGAGATTAGGTCGGGAAGGGGGGGATAGTCTATTGCAAAACAACACATCTGCGAAATGCTGAAGCATGGGAAATTATTTTTTCTTATGTTTAAATGCATTATTTTTGAGTAGTTTTGTATGCTATAAATTCATTTAATGCTAATGAAATATTGTCTCTCTTTTTTTGCTGGATTTTGAATTATAGCATTAATTCTTATAGAAAAAAGTGTTTTGTCTTATGAAATAGATTTAAGATGAAATTATACTTGTTAATGGAAATTCCATCGTAAGCACCTGCCCAACACTTAAATCCTTCAAAAGTGATGGATCTTGACTGTAGAAAACTTAGATCTATGTTAATTGGGAACTGAGTTTTGATTTTAAAAGTAAAGCTATAGGGAAAAATAAAATTATTGCATATAAATAATTAATGCTTTTAGAATATTTATTAAATAAAAATCTAATAGTTTAAGTGAATATTATTTATCAAAATTATTCATATTTCCTGTAGAATTTGTATTTGTTTAGAGAAATAATTGCATAAGGAAATCCCCCTACCTGTAATTGTATATTAATTCGGTAACATTGTTGTATTAAGTGGTGTAATTTTCTTTATATATATATATATATATCTTTGTAGATTGAGATACGGATACCATTAAAAAGAAATACTTGCAGTGATGAAAATGACTTGCAGTGATTTTTAATTTTCTAAAAGAATTTTATGCTAAAAGTTTTGTAAATTATTATTATTATTAAATCCTTTGTTTTTACAGGCTACCATCGATTAGATCACCTCGGGACCTCACTTTAGGATCTCAACCAAAGAGAACTTTTACACCAAACATACCTGTTCGACGGGAAAAGAAACCCACTGAGTATGTCTCTTTAGTATCATTTATTAACAGTTTGGTAAGATTATATAGCTATGAGTCATTCCCAAATTTTATTTCGTGATATCTGCTTACTAACCTAAATATGAATAGCAAGATTTCCATGAACTGACTGTATAATTTTAAAGATTATGTGGGAGAAATTCACTGACTCTCCATGGTTATAAAAACAAGTTATTCTAAGACAGGAAGCATTGGTATTTATTAGAGTGTCACCATCTGAGTGTTAAAATTTGAATAACTGTCACTAAGATTTTGCAATAATTTACTATTGACATTCAGTTACATGTTAGTGAAATATTTTGCTCCGTATTTAGTATCACTTTCTCAAATGCTTTTCAAGTGGGATGACTTAAAGCAATTCCCAAGATACCTATGATCTGCTTATAGCATTCACATGCTTCTAGGTATGTTATTTTAATTAATTAGAAAAATTAACTACTATTTAATTGCTAGAAAACTTTCCTTAACATTATAATATCTGTAAAAAAAATATGAGGTAAATGTGTTCTGTACTTGAATTTATCTTAGAAAAAAATAAAATGAGAATTTCAGTCTCATTTATATAGATATTTTATTTTATCTTATAGAATTCTTATTGAATAAATGCATTATTTATTTTTAAATCATTTAATAAGCAAGAGTATTCTTTAAAGGAGGAAAAATTGTTTTGAAGAAAACGATTTATATAGTACCTTGAATCCAAATATGTATATTTGTATTCATATGTAAAGCGGGATGTTTTTGAGATTTAATTTAAAGGAGAAACTTTGACGAAAGAAAACTAGAGTATTGTATTAAAAAGAAATGTTCAATGCACATTTTAATTAATCTTATTACATTTAAAATTCATTCATTAATTTGTTTTCTAATGAATGCTGCTTTCTCTAATACTTTTGTTGAGTTTATTACAAGCATACAAATTGTAAATATCATTGTTTCATATTAAGTAAAAATGTAATTTTTAGGATTTAGAGACTAAATATTTATTAAAGTAATGTCCCTTAAGTTTGAAAGATAAAAATTTAATCAAGCACAACTTAATTTATATTTTGATTCAAAGTTGCTTTTGAAACTTTACAGAATTTTCCAGTTCATAACATTTTGGTGAACTGATATTGTAACCTGAATTGAAAGGATATCCAAAGAGCCTTGGTACTTGCAGGGTTAATATAACTGAGGAAAATAAGGCAAATATTTTGAAAGAAGCTAGTAGATTAATCTTTTACAAAAGGCTTTCTTATATACACCTTAATAAATATTTTATCTTGCTGAACATCTTTTTTGGTATTAGTGTATAATAACTATAGAACATTAATCTTTGGTATGATTTTATGGAATCTGTTGTATGATCCTTAGTGAGTTTTTTTTTTTTTTAAGTTATTAATCTCTGGTATATGGTTAATAGTATCCAAAAATCAAATTTGTTTTTTAGGCGCATTTTTCACAACCGATTGAAACAAAAATTGAATGCAGAGCTATACTTGTAGTCACAAAGTTGCATACTAAATTTGATATGTTTAAAATTTTGCATTTTGAGTTATTACATTTACATTTTTCTGGAAATACAGACCAACAGATTAGCAACCTCTTGTTAGATTTGCCTTAAAATTTGAAATCTAAACTATCAATGCTAAATCTGTATGTTGAATTTTATTTGAGCTCTCTTAGTTTCTTAGTTATCATGTTAACTTATATTTAAACAAAGAAGCAGACTTCCTCTTTCAAGTATCAGTATGTGTCAAAAAAAATGTGAATTTTTTCATCAAAATTCACATTTTTTATTATTTTATTTCAAAGCCTGTTTATTAAAAATTTTCACTGTGTGGGTATTTCCCCCTCCCCCTGCAATTATTGTAAATGAAAATATAGGAAAGAGTGATAAAGATAAATAGTCGAAAATGAAAATGGACAGTGAATATTTTATGTCATTTTACCATGTATATTATACATTGCATTATAAATTAATACGTTTTTGAGTTTATAA
Organism: Argiope argentata; assembly: GCA_026289955.1. Classification (NCBI taxonomy): domain Eukaryota; kingdom Metazoa; phylum Arthropoda; class Arachnida; order Araneae; family Araneidae; genus Argiope; species Argiope argentata. The sequence continues at coordinate 818,019 of JAOUZG010049283.1, forward strand.
CATAATCTATTGTCAAGCCACTTCAATTTGAATAAGTTTTCTAGTTGCTTATGTGCATAGAAGATTAACAGCAATTGTTTCTTGAACATTATTTATGTTTTGAAAACATCTGCTTGCTCATGTTTTAGGTTTATTTTCCTTGTTTTTTGAAAGAATATTGCTTTTTTGAACTTTCTATTCATCCTTTTATAGTTTCACAATTCTTTTAAAAGGATAGAAAAAGTTTAAACAATAGTAAGAAATGAAAATTCCAATGAGGTAGTTTTTCTTCTATGCAAACTACAGCTTGTGCTGAAGGCAAGATATAAAGCAGAAAGAAATTGCTGAGTACTCTGCCATGTGAAAATGGCATTTCTAATTTGAAAAGCAGCAACCTTTTCTGGATTTCACATTATAGATATCAAAATGTTAATTATGGTTTTTACACTTTTATGTTATCCATTTTGCTTCAATGACAACTTGCACTTGATTGAAAATTCTATCTTTAGATTATGCTCAAATTTCTGTTTGAAATAGGAATTGCTCATTCAGTAAGGCCTTTAAATGCTTGACTTGTATGTGCACTAAGTTTTTGCTGCTATGGATTTTCCATCTTTTCTTTTGAAACAGATATTCAGAATTCAGGAACTAAAGCTTCTTCGTACTGCTGTTTCAGTTGCAGAAAATTCTATACATGATGTTGCTTCTTGGATAAAGAGGGGGAAAAAAGTTGGAACTGTTACTAAATGTGGAATATCAGTTAATGGAACATGGCAGAGAAGTCTGTCAATGAATGGAGGAGTCTGTGCAGTTACTGTTATGTGTAATAAAATACTAGATATCGAAACAATATTCCATTTTTGCAAATTATTTCATAGTAAAAAGTTGTATCCATCATGTGCATCGTAACCTCAAATCAAATCATAGGGATTTTTCTAGAAATATGGAAGTACTTGGAGCTTACATAATTTTTTAATGTTCTCAGAATCATCATAAACTTATTTATTCACAATGCTATAGAGATCACTGCGGTTAAAGTTATGATTGGAAAAAAAAAATCTGTTCTGAAATTAGAATGTATTGTGCACATCCAGAAATGAATGGGAACCCATTTTAGAAAGGATTAAGGAATTTCTAAGGATTAATTTTGAAGGATTAAGTAAATGTCTTGGTGATAAAGGAAAATTAACTGACATATTTATAAATGAATTGAAAAATTATTATAGAATAGAAATTAGAGATCATGTAGGAAATTTATTGCATATGGAAAGAGCAATCATTGCCGCATTTGCTCATATACCTGCTGTGACGCTAAATATCCTGTTTATGGCTAGTGCCCAACAGGACAGAACAGCTAATGTAAATATCAAGGTGCAATTGTTTGTGGCAAAAATTTCAAAGGGTGCAATACATATCTTCTACAGAACATCATCAAAATCATTCAACCAACTTTTATACAGCCATGCAATCAAGCTCTACTGAAAAATTGTCTACACATTGAGACTCAAAATGAAAATGAAATCTACAATAATCCTTTGTAGATGATAGTCTCAAAAAACACATTTGTCGAGCTATGGGCCTTATGTTTAGGAGGAATAATTTCTGGTGAATATACATTAAAAATTTTTACTTCTCTAGATGAAGGGAGAATTTAAGCATCAAGGATGTAGGCTTTAAGTGCAAAAAAAAAAAAAAAAAAAGAACTGCTAAGAAGAAGAAAACTAATAAAATATGTGTATCCTATAAATGTGCATATTAAAGGAAGATAAAAAATGTTTTTAATAAAATATGAATAAAAACTTTGAATGCATTTTAAATTTATGCAATTAAAATTTGTATTCTTTAAAAAGTTTGATTTACAAAATAAATCTCAAAACGCTATGTAAATTAAAAGAAATGTAATTTATGTATAATGTTATCGTAAATATTCTTAATTCAATAAACTAGAATTCTTGTTTTGTGATGAATAATTTTTTATTTCATTCTACTTAATATTGTTAATATGCATGAATTCCAATAAATTTTGAGTTACTCTAATTGCTGTTACTTTCTTATAAACTCTAATATTTCTTAGATCTTACTTTATAACCTTCACTAAAGCTGTAAGTGTGTTGTGTAGAAACAGATTTTGGAAATATTAATTAAAATTTCTTCTTCAGCATTTTATTTTTAACTCTAATTTTGAGTATTTTTTTAACTAAATAAGTTAACTTTTTTTTTTACTGGTAGTATTCATTATTTTGAATCACAATGACATAGAAAATAAACTAAAATTGGTAATTGAAGAATCTTTTTTTAAATCTGTTTCCACATAAAAACAGATTAGTGTAAAATTTGATAGAAATCTACAAATTTAGTGTAAGGACTGTATATCAAATTTCATTCAAATGTAACTCAAAATGTTTTTCAGCTGTCTCTCTCACAAGCAGATAAACATTTTCCAAAGATGTGTTTATAAACTAAAGGTCTAAAACTTGAGCATTTGACTTAAAAAAAAAACTTTTTATCACGTCAGAGCATGATTTTGTTTTGGGGATGAAGTTTTTGGCGTCAACAAAAATCTGTAGGCGAAAAATAAAAGTTTTATTATCTACTCGAGCATCTCAAAAAATCAGTTTTTAATAATGCATTGTCATTGCATTTACAAAAGCTCTCATTTTAAAAAAATAAGTTAATGGCTACAGCAAATAAAACCTAGAAAAATGTCATTTTGAGCCTGTGATTATATGAAATGAAATAAATAGGGAATGGGATATTTTTTAAATAAACAATCAATGCGAGACAAAGTTTTTGATGATCGTTTGTGATATTAAAGTGACTCATTCAATGAAACAGTTAAAATGAATGAAAATATAATTTAACTTGCATGAGCATGTGGTGCTTGGCCGTTCAAGAAATGATGTTCTGACATGATGCATTGAAATATGCATAGCAGATTTCATTATGGTCTTTTTTGTGTTTACAAAAGTTTAAGTAGGGGGGAGTAAAATAAACGGCACTGTTATCAACAAAGTGAAGGGAAGTAAGTTACCATTAGTCATTTTACTAAAAGTAATTAAGTATTGCAGTATCTTGTGAGTGAGTTAATTTAATGTTCCTCTTTTAACCCTGACTACATTATTTTTTAAAAAAATAGATTATAGTCTAGAATAGGACATAGGCTACTATTTAATAAGGTTAATGGATTGGTTAATTTTTTTATTAATTAAAAACTAACTTTATCTCCAAAAATCTTCATTCCTTCGCCGCCAAATGTGAAAGAGGCGATTTGTTTTTGTTTTTTCCCACACAAATTAGGGTAGGCTTAATATCTTTTCGAGCGATTATTTCAAATGATTCTGTTTATTTTCTTAGTCTTTGATGCATTTAAAACTAAACATTGTTAATTGATCGATCTTTCGAATTCATTATGAAGTACTTTTGAATTAAAATAACACGCACATGTATTACGTTACCCCAATTGGTGTAGAAAATACATGCATGCGTAGCATGTGTTCTTGCCTTGATTTTGTTTTATTTCAGGTACACACTGTCAATAAATTGTCTTTAGGTTAGTTGTGTACGTTGAGCTTTGATATACAAACATTTGATGCTTTGCGAGGTTGGTAACTTTTCAGTTTCGCTTTGTTTGGGTTTACATTGCCGTCATTTTTTAATGTTAGTATTATTCGATCTTTCCTGTTCATTTCTTGATTTTTTTTCCTGGTGTACATATATCTTCTCACCACTTTTATTATTTTCGATTAAATTTTTTGAGTGCATTCCATATTAATTCATTTATTGATTATTATTATTTTTTTTTTTTACTATTCTGTTAATTTCTGCATCATTCATCGAAACGTTACGATTGGAAATGCTATTGCTGCCGTTATCGCCACATCCGGCCATTTCGCTAAAATTTGGAGACAATTTTTTTTTAATGGCGAAAATGACTGTATATCAAAACTATTCCGTTGTGTGTTTTTGCAAATAAATTGCGTTTGTGTTTGCTATAAATTTTTCATATAGGCTTATAGTTCTATATTTCTGTTAGCAAATAATGTAGAATTCCGTCAAATTTCTTTGGCAGTTGTTCGTTTGCGCCTGGCAAACGGAAAAGTACCCTTATAGTTTTAAGTAATCCCCCCACGCTAATGAGGTTAGACGTAACATGTATGTTCTTGAGTGGTTATTTCAAACGATTCTGTTTATTTTCTTAGTGTTTGATACATTTAAAATTAAACAATGCTGATTAATCTATCTTTCGACTCCTTCTGAAGTAAATAATACAGAATACAAATATTTATTATTATTTTTACATCCAAGAAACACTTTATCATTTTTCCTTCACGATTAAAAGAATTTTTAGCATAATTTAATGACTTTTATTTTTTGAATTATTCTTTATTATTTTTTGAATAAAAATGATAAAGAAAATTAAAAATTTCTAATCTGTTTTGCGTTATCCCAACTGGCGTTAAGATTCACGTCTTTGCGTTGCTCCAATTGGAGTTGAAAATTTATGCATGCATTCTGTCTGATAACATTTTACATTGTGATTAGACTGTCAGTTCTCACATATACACATCATACCTCCGACGCGTACTAGAAGCTAGTTGACTTATAATATGTAAAAAAAAAAAAAAATGTCTTTAAATTGTGCTAAAAAATTTTAATTGTGAAGGAGGAATAATAAAACGTTTTTTGAGTACATATGTAAAAATTATAATAATAAATAAGGGGGAAAAAAAGAGAATTTTTTTAATTCAATATTTTTATGCAGAAAAAAAATTTACTTCAAAATTTAGGTTTTATACGAATTGAATGAAAATAATAGAAATTATTGTAAAGAAAATAGACAAATGTATTGAAAAAAGAGAGTAAATTTGATTTCGCGTTTGTGGCTTAAATGGTACATATTTCCATGAAAAAAATACCTTTATACTGTCATAAACAAATATTCTTTAATTTAAGAAGTAAACACTGACAGTTTGATGTTAAAGTAACCTCGCACTTGAGTTGTTCCAAGAAGTAGTTCGTATGTTGAATAATTAAAAAGAAATGATTAAATTTTATTTCAAACAATATTAACTGGCCTTAACCAATCAGACCTTTTATGCCGCAACAAACGTCCCAATTTTATCAACGAATTTGCTATACTCTTGTAAGAAAATAATACAAATGTTTAAAAAAAACAATAATTTTCTGAGCGCGAGATTAATTATTTAAAAGTAATAAATGGTAAACTAACTGGAAGACGACGTCATTTCATAGAAACGGCAAACAAAAAGCAATTGATGATAAATTAAATATTTCTGACAATACTGGCAAAACAAACCTCAAATGACATGGGTCTTGTGACTCACTATTTACCAATGAAAAAAAAAAAAAAAAAAAAAAAACCCGAAAATTTTTTGCTTTAAAATTTCGGTGACATCAAATCCTCCTAACTGAAACAACATCATGTTCTCACATGATAAAAATATTTTTAGTAATTCTCATACTGTATTTTGTTAACTTAATAAATCAATCATTTTTTTTTATTTAATAACTATTATTTTTCTGTTCGAAATCTGATTTTTATGAAAGTATTTATTAATCATTTTTATATATACCTTTAGTCATTTTTACTCTGATTTGTTAAATACAATGAATTATTATTTTTTGAAAAAAAAATATGTTTTCTTCCAGTTATCTGCGTTTATTTTCGGGTCTTATAAATACTGTGCAGTAGTACTCCGAATAATGCTATCTATCTTCCAAAGCGTATCTGCTATAATACGGTTTCTTAATTTTCCTCTAATTTTGATTATTTATTGTTTCAAAAGGTAGTATAAATTCATATATAAATCATTAATTTAAACGAATATTAGAAATAACAAAATATCTATCATCATTTTTTAATGTTTTATAACAACGTTTAATATTCGCTCATGCAATTCGAAAACATAATCAATTTTTCCAAGCAAAAGCATTTACCAGCAGATGTGTATAAGGTAGTACCCAATGAAATCAAAGAGACAAGTGAGCAAATGGTTCCTTTAAAAGCCGACATTTCAGGCTCCATCAGTAATGTAAATGAAAGTTGTAGACACGGAGAAGGATATGTATTGATTAAATGGCGCGATACGAACCTGCGACGCTAGGGCCAGTAGCCGAGTAATATGACCATAATACGAAAGTCGACTTCGTTATCGTAGATGATATCTGGCTTATGAAGCTTTCGCCACAAATCATATCTTTCTTCGTTTAGTTCCTGTATTGAAGTATCAACTGTGGTGGCACTGCAATCGTTTACCAAACTTCGAAGTGAGACCTCTGAAATTTCTCATTGTGGTTGTAGGTTTTGACTGATGCAGCAGGTTGTAGATTTTGACTAGTTGTAGGTTTGACTGAAGTGAATAAGAGATGGTTAAAAAAAATTTAAAACAATAAATTCTGATGTATATGAGGAAGTAATTAATGCACAGAATAAAGGTAGTTAAATCAAATAGGAACAATTTATAAATAAAATGCTTGTATATTGCCATGGAAAATGTTGTAATCTGTATTTTTATTACATTAATCATTCTTCCTTGTCATGAAGAAATGAACAAAAAGATCGCTGGATTCGCTTTAGGGTAAGAGATAAATCCTTTCCAAACTTTTTTTTTCTGCCTGCATTTTCGAACGGTTGTAGAAATTATAATTTGTGTGCGATTTCTGTTATTTGTTGAAATCCATGTGCTGTTATTTTATGTTAAAAGAAATGTTCCGGTAAGTTGGTTGTTCAATTTCATTTTCGAAAATTGCAGACTCATAGTTTGATGCAATATTTGTTTTATTTTGATAGATTCTATTCGATGTTAATGTTTTGTACCACTTTTGACCTTGAAAAGATCTTTCAAAACGCGGAAGATATGAGCCATATTGATAAAATGTTTCGACAGTTTTAATTCTTTCTCTCTACCATTCAGAGCCTGTAAGGCATGGGCATACGGTACAGTTGCCCTGGGCCCCCAAATCGAATAGAAAGTTTATTTAACTTTTCTTTCTTTAATGAACTTTATATAATATTGTAAAATCCGTTAGTCAAATTTAAATACCTCTATGAAGTTAGGTCCTTTATTACTGAAATAGTAAAGCAGAGGGGGATCAACAAAGGTGTTTTTGTAACGGTCCCCAATTAGGCTAAGTTGGGTCCTGTTACAACTATCTCCTTCAGTCTTTCTTTCTGTTTTCCTTTTAAATCTGCTGTATTTAATGGTGAAAATTTTACATTTCTTTTTAAAATTGTTTCGTTTGCTTTTTTTTCTCTTGGTTTATTTCTTCATTTAAGACTTTAATTTTAATTTTTTTTTTTTACGAGCTTAACTCTCTTTCTATCTTTTTTTTACAAAGCAGTCCGTTTCTCATCGCAGTTATGTACTAAATCAAAGATTCTCAAACTGTGAATCGCTGTGGAAGATGTTAAATTTATATGTATCTTTTCGCAGTTTTTAAAATGGTATATAGATTTAGAATTATTATTTAGTAGAATTTTTTTTAACAAAATTCCTTTATGACCCCTAAAGCTTCTCCTTAAATGATGTGTATTATTCTTTTTTTAAAAAATTGAGGGTGAAGTTGCTGCTATAGATTTGGTTTTCAAAAAGTAGGATCCGTAATTTAATGTATATTTTAAAGGCAATAAGTACGGCATTTCCTTTTTTTTTACGCGCTTTCCTTCTTTTCTTTCTTTTTCTTTTTTTACTTTACAAAGCAATCCGCTTCTCATTGCAGTTAAGTATTCTACTAAATCAAGTATTCTCAAACTGTGAATCACTGTGGAAGATGTTGAATTTATATGTATCTTTTCACAGTTTGTAAAATAGTATATAGATTTAGAACTAATATTTAGTAGAATTATTTTTTAACAAAATTCCTTTATGACCTTTAAAATTTCTCCTAAAATAGTTGTGTTATTAATCGTTTTTAAAAAATTGAGGATGAAGTTATATGCAATAGTTTCGTTTTTTTTTAAAAGTAGGTTGTAGTATTTTTAAAATACATTTTAACGATAAGAAATGAAGCCTCTTTTTTTTTCTGAAGATGGAACTTTTTGTCATATAATAGAATCGCTTTTTATTAAATCCTAATAATAATTTTTTAAAAATGGAAAGATTTAAATAAATTTCGTTTATCTAATTTCAGTTTAGCTAAAAGCGGTGGTGAATCCAGTTCCGAAAGCCCCTCCAACCGAAGCAACAAAAATGGCACCCCAAGAGCGGAGAGAGGCCGTGGTCGGGGCAGAGGAAAAGCCCAGGTTATACAATTGGAAGGCGCTGTATTTGGAGAGGGCATTGCTGCATCACCAACCAAAGGTTTGTACCATTTGCTTGCTGGTACTTTTTCGCTTGCCAGGCGCCAGAAATATCGCCAAATATTATAGAATTCTGCGAAATTTCTTACAGAAATTTTAAAGCAAAAAATCGCCAAATATTGTAAAATTTCGCCAAATTTCTTTGGCGATTTTTTGCTGGCACCCGACTAACGGAAAAGTACCTGCTTACTTATATTAAAACTATTCCATGGCTGACTGTCCTCTAAATTAGTGGAGTGTAGATTCATTATCTTTTGAAAATTTGGTTAAATAATTGTCATTCGGATATTAATTGTTTGCGATGTAATGAGAGAGATATCTCTTTGAATGGTAATTTCATAAATGCTTTGCAAATTTTGATATCTGATTTAATTCTAATGAATAAATATAAAGTTTTCAAATCAAAACATTCCTTTCAAAAATCTTGTTAATCATAGTTTTAGTATTAGTTTTTTTAAATAATATTTATAATTACCGATTGGGAAAATGTCCTAAAAAATTCAAATTCAAAAATGATTATAAAATTAAAATAATTGATAATTGTATATTACTTTAAAATTATAGAATATTGGATAGATATCTGTGGGTTTTAGTTTAATTTTTACTTATTCTTTTTCCTAGTTTTAACAAATTAAAAAAATATATTTTTTCGTAATTGGTATGCAACAAATATTTTAATTGTACTGATTTAATTGTATAAGTCTCTTCCAATGTTGATATTAAGAAATACAAGTCCTGTCTTTTTGTGTGTATGTGCTCTATGGAAACATTGTTATAATTTTCATTAAAATTTTTGTCGAATATGTGGAAAAAGCTCACTTGGAGAATATTCGAAAATGAATCCTGTTAGCTGAATTTGTGCCATTAGTACACTGTGCATTCCCCCCCCCCCATTTCTTAATTTATTTAACTTGTTGGACGTAAAATACAAGGCATCATGTTATTGAGGGAATCAACTGTATATTTTGCATGATAAATAAAAATGTCCAGTTAGACTATGTAGTTTATTACATTGTTTACTTGATCTATGATATATTTCATATTTTCTAAAGTAGAATAAATAGAAAATTGCTAAAATAATACAGCTTAAATGTCTATTACAATTTGAATTTACTACAGGAACACTGATTATTAAATTATGCATAGGAAATTACAGTACTCTCCTGAGTATCCAGTTCATGCCTATCCAGCTTTTTTCTGTAATTAAATGAGGAAGATATGGCATTGCTTTAGCAACATTGCTAAAACATGGGAAATGGGAATCTGGTTTGATCCTCCAGCCTGTTTGTAACAAAATGCAAGTTGTGATCTGGAAAAGAGCAGCGTTCTGTTAGTTGTTCATTGTTTCATCAGTGTGTAACAGATCTCAATTTCTGCCAGTGTTCCTGATTATAAATTCACTGTATGTGAAGAATTTGTAAATTGTTTTTGACATATACTTATAATAATTTTTTTAAAATATATAAATGTAACATAGATTTCAAAATAGGTGGTAAAGGGGGGGACTATGAAGGAATTATGCTCTATACAGCTATTATACTTTGGTGTAACAGCAAAAAAGCATAGCTTCTTAGTTTGAAAAAGTACAATGGGTGACTGGAAAAAAAAATCTCTTTGATGATCTGTGCAATAATTTATCAGTGAAAAATAGTCATTTTTGGTAAATTTTCTTAGGCCTATGATTTTGTTAATATTTTATGTTATCTATATTTAAGGTAGGCATTACATAATTGTGTGTTAAAATGTAAACAGGTTATATCCATTAACTTATTTTTTCTGTAATAAATTCGTGAAATGTGCAGTACCATATATAAACTACCAGTACAGAGCCTTCTGTTTTAATGTGACTGGTAACTGCCTCTGTGTATTACTGGGGCACAGCCATGTTCACAATTAGCTAGCTTGAGATAGAGGACTTTGTATTCAATTAGCACTGAGAAAATACATATTATAACAGTGGATTTTGGAGTAAAATCTTTGTCTTTTGTTATCCGGGTCAAAGAAATGAGTTCAAAGAACTCCAGCCTAACTAGCTATTTTCTTATACGATCTGCCCTTCTGCTACAATTGCTTGGATACTCACGAGTGCACTGCACTTGCATTTACTGTTATTTCCTTTGAATTAGGTAGTCACCAAATTCACTAATATAACAAAAATCCGTACATTTCTTATAGTTAAATCCAAGATTATCAGAAATTGAGTTAATTAATAACTTTTATTTAAATTTTGATTTTTTTTTTTTCTGTAGGGTCCTCTAGGCCGAGGGAAAGCATCTCAAGATCTGAATTCCCTTCTGGAAGACCTTATATTAAGAAAGAAAAATCTGAATATGATATACAACATATGGAACGAGAAATGAAGCTACTTTTAAGAGATGATGTGAGTTTATGCAAAAGAAACTTTATTCAATTTTGTTTTATAAAAAATAAAAAGAAGAAAAGAAAAATGGCTAGTCTTTCATTAAACTATTTTCCAATTCCTGCAATAACCAATGCAGCATGCATAAATTTTCAGCTTTCATGTTTGTTAATAATTATTTTTAAATGTTTATATTTGGTTTAAATATAAATAATTGAATAATTGAAAGTAAGTCATGCATTTAATTTTTTCTTAATATCTTCATCTTTTTTTTACTTAAAAAATTGCATGATTATTAAATTTTCATTTTAATTCTACTGAATTTAATTCGGGTTAGCTATTTTGTTAAATTTAAAAATAAATGAATAGAAATTTAATTTTTATTAATATTCGTTTTTTTGCTATAAATGCTGTATTTTAATTTTCAGTTATTGTATATATGAACTACTTTATAAAATAAATTGATGTAATTTTAGTGACAATTTAATCAAACTTCAGAAATAATTTTTAGGTAAGATTTTGATATGTAAATTTTCTGAGAATAAAAATGAATGTGTCCTAAAAAAATTATAGCTGTTTAAAAATTATGAATGAAATTTAAATAAGAAAAAATGCAATTAAATTTGGTTTTTTAGTGAGAGTTTAAAATTATTAAAATTGATATTTTTCAATCCATCACATGAAAAATAGGAAGAAAGTGAATTTATGTGTCATATTTTAATTAATAAGAAAATAGATAATTTATTGAGGTATTTAAATGATATGTTAGTTGTAGAATTTTTATTTTTATGATAGTGTTAAAAGGAAATTCTGTTTAATAATAATTGAATATTATTTTACCAAGAAGTTTTTTTTTTTTAATTTTTATTTTGTTGTAGAACTTTTATAAAGTGCTAGTTCCATGAATGTGATATATAAACTAAATCTAAATAAAATTCAGATAATCTTGTTATCTTTAATTTTGGAAAACTTCTTATGCTTCTGGGTTTAAAGCTTTGTCTTTCTGTCTAGTTCATTGACGATGGAGATGATTCTAATTCTGGGGACGAATATGTGAAACCTGTCATTTTTCCTGTTAAAGAAACCAAAGGAAAGCAAGAAAAACTCGAAAAGGAGGAAGAAAAGCCAGAAAATTTCCAAAATCAAGATTTTGCTAAAAGTAATATTAGCTATTTAATGTTGGAATGCCTTCAATACATTTTTAATGTAAAATGTTTGAAAATGTGAAAACTTTCTGAATCATGCATTAGTAGTTTTATTACTTTTTAAGTGTATTTTATTTGCTACTTATTAACTATAAATCCAAAAATACTGCAGTAAGATAATAAGGACCTATTCTCTCAATAGTGTTACCTAAATCAATGAGAAGGTTATCTCATCAATTTATATGTTTATACAATATAATGGGTTTTAAAAATTGTAAAGATGATTGAGCACAATTTTGGACCACCCCATTCATGATTTCAGAAATTTGATGTCAAATTAATTTTGTTTTAGAATTATATTCTTATACACGCAGATAATCTATCCATTAATGAATATAGCTGAAAATTGTAGACAGATCTATAACTTTAATGTAAAGATCATACACTCAAATTCATGTGCCGTATTGTGATATTAGGAGGGTGGGGATAGGCAAACATTGAATCCTTTGAAGGATTTGGTCTATTATTTGATCACAGCTAGCTTTTTAAAAACCTCATGTTGAATTCCATTTATCCTAGCATATTAGACTTTCAGTTATCTTGTTTATATGCACATTTGCTGATAGATATATAGTTTTCTTTTATAAATTTCAACTAAAATTAGCTGAAAATTTATTTAGTTTGAAAACCATTTATAAAATTTTATCCGTCTGTATTGCTATGCTTTTAAATTGTAGTAGAGAGGCACACAATGTTTGAAGAATGTTTTTTTAATGTGGTTTATCATCTTATTTATTTACTACAGTTTGATTATAAATTCATTCATAATCATTATTGAGAATAAAAATTTGATAAATAATATAAAATATGCTAATGAGCAAGATTTTTAAAATTGCATGAAGTACTGCAGACCTATCGGATGAGTAATCACTGTATATGTAATTGCTTGATTAATTATGATCATTAATCATTGGATTTAACTTGTTTTTTTTTCTTTCATTGTTAGCTACAATATTTGTATATCACTAATATTGCATCATACTTAATATTGTTAAGTATTTCAGTTTTTTTAAAATTATTATTTTAGTTTTAAATAATTAATTGGTAATTGTTGGTGATGCTATAATCCATCAGTGTATATTTAAAATTTATCTTATTGATTGTAGTTGTTATGAAGCAAAATATTAATATATGAAGTTTTTATAATATACAGTAATAAATAACAAAACATTAAAATCACTTTTAGACAACAAAATTTATAATAATCTCTAAATCACTTTTTTTAAAAAGTAATTTATTATATTGTAGGTTAGTTTTACTTTCATATTTAGAAATTTTTTTGAATTAATAAACTTGAAAATTTAAACAATATATTTTAAGAGTTATTTTACATTTATTTCTTTTCTGTTTAGCAATGGGTTTCAATGTTGAAAAAATAGCAAAATTTATTAAAAAGGAAAAAACAGAGGACACTGATCTTGTAGCACAGCCTGATTGGTCTAAAGTTCCAAGAAATGAAATTACAGAGCTTTTAACAAGTAGTAAGTTTTCCTTACAAAACTTCTTCCATGATATTATTTAATTTTACAAGATATAATTATTGATTATTTAGCCAATATAAATTCTTTTATTATCATGTTAAAACATGATGTTATTTTGGTAATAAAGTTTGTGTCGTCAACAAAAATCTGTAGGCGAAAAATAAAATTTTCATTATTTGCACGAGCATCTCAAAAAGTCAGCTTTTAATAATGTGTTGTTGTTGCATGTACAAAATATCTGATTTTAAAAGATAAGCTAATTACTACAGCAAATAAAACCTAGAAAAATGTATTTTGATTTTGTGATTATATGAAATGAAATAAATAGGAAAAGTGATATTTTTTGAAACAATAAATGTGAGACAAACTTTTTTTTCATGGTTTGCAATACTAAAATTACTAATTCAATGAAACAATTTTAATGAATAAATATATAACTTGTACGAGCATGTAGTGCTTGACCGTTCAAGAAATTATGTTCTGACATGATACATTGAAATATGCATGGCAGATTTCATTTTAATCTCTATTTTGTTTTCACCCATGTTTTAAAACATATTTTCTGATTTTATTAAGGATTAGAAAAATTTATTAATTATATATGAACAATGATATTAATCGTTGTGCAATTATGTTTTCATTTAAGTTTTTGTTAAGATTCATATTGCATTGCTTTGATTATAGAATGGAAAAAGAATAAAATGTTTTCATGCAAATGCATTTAGAAGAAATGAAATTGTATGTCTTATGTTCCTTTTTAATTATCATGTTAATCACAATATTGATTAGTAGCTTAAATAGATTAGTGAAAGTGTTATGTATGGATTATAAAAGTAATGTTGAAGCTTTAATTTTCTGAAAGTAAATTGTTGTTGAAGGTGAAAAAAATTAATTGTTTTTAACATCTAAGAATCAAAGAGAGAGAGGGGGGTGGAGGAGTAGGATTTTTAAAAAAATTATACCACTTAATTAATATGTATGTTTAAGGTCATTCAAATCTAATCCATGGACTTAATAAGTTAATTGATTCTTGATATTTATGATCTCAGTTTTTTTCACAATTGTCATATTTAACTTAAGTAAGGTGAATACACAAACATTATGTGAAACATTATGCCCCTGATAATATTATAAATAGAATTTTTGAAGAATAGCTTAATAGTTTTTTTTTCTTTCCAAATCTTATCCTAAAAATGTGGGAAAGAGAATGGAGTCAAAAATAGTTTGTTTGGAATTCATTGTTCAACTTATTTTATCTTTATTATATTTGAATTAATTTTTTTTTGTCAGTGGTCTTGTGAATTATTTCTTTGAATAACACTTGTTTATTTTTATGTGTAGGAGATTCACCATTTTTTCTACTCCAAATTCCTCAGTGCATTACTACTCAAGCAAATGATTATCAACCAAAAGCTGTTGAGAATCCTGTCTCAAGTGACGAAGTAAGTTTATATCTTTCAAGAATAAACAATCTTGAAAGATATATCTCTTTACTTGCTATAGGAAAAAGGGTTTTTGATTATTAATAATTTTTCTTTGCACAGTTTGTTTAGAAGTTGCTTCCATTTAATGAATTCTTAGTTTAAAGGTTAAGAAAACTGTTTCTAAAATCATATTTAGTATTTGTTTTATAATTGAGAACAAACAGAAATGCTATATAAATCATTTAAAATAAGTAACAAAAATTAAGAATTTACTCATTTTTGTTGAATTTTATACAGTGTAATTATTACAACAAAATAATATATGAAATGTACAAAAAAAAAAAAAAAAAAGGCCTTTTATAAATTTCCTGTTAAAACAATTTTATTTTGACTTATAAAAATCAAGAATAAAAGGATTTTTCAAGACTTGGTTTGACAAAATGGATTTTCATGAGCATTGAATTCAAGTTACGCCTTGAAGGTGAATTTAAATTGACAAAAAAATTAACTATATAATTGGTGATGTTTAATGGAAATATGAGTTTTTAAAAAGTGAGAAAATATTCCTTATAATGTTATTGTAATAGTTTAATTTAAAATTCCATTCTAAGATATCACATATATTTATTTTAAATGGAATATTAAATATTATGAATTGGAAATTAGGACTTCAACTTTTGCATTTTGTTTTTAAAAAGTTTGTTTAAAGTGTTAGATTTTTAAATAAAGTGTGAAATAAATTTCCAAAAAAATGTTAACATTTAATTTATAGAGACCTTATAAAAACTGGGCTTTTTAATAAAGATTAAAGCAAACACATAAATTATCTTGTATATTCTTGTGCTCTATTGAAAGTCAGTAACCTGCAAAGAATTCTTCAAACCTGCTGTTTTGGCTATAAAAGGAAATTCAAACTTATATTGTTCTAGAAAATGTTTCTGATAGAATAGCAGTGGTTCTTGTTTATTAATTTAAATAGCAACTTCTCTGGGATTCAGCATTTACAGGCAATTGCTTTAAAATGAAATATACAACACTCACTTTGTTTCCTTATACTGAAAATGTTACATGACTGGATTAGTCTTGTGAAAAGCATCAATCATGTAATTGAAGGATTGTAGGTTTAAAACATAATCCTACTGTAAATTTACCATAGCTGGGGATCTTATTCAGGTTGAATATAACCTCAGATAAAATATATTCTATAAATAGCAAAATTCTTATTGAAGATAAGAATATATGGTGATTAACAATTTTTCTAGCATCATGCGTGTGTGTGTGTGTGTGTGTGTGTGTGTGTGTGTGTGTGTGTGTGTGTATATAT